>VXAD01001398.1:34980-149322 GCA_013399195.1 Dicrurus megarhynchus
GAGGAGCTCGGCGGGGCTCGGCCGCCCTGTCCGGGCTGCTCCCGGCAGCTCCGGCGGGGACGGCTCTGAGGGAGCCGCTATCGCTGGGTTCAGGTGCGTGCCTTGCACTGCGGCTGCAGCCCCAGGCTTCCTTAGTTCCTTATGTAATTTTAGGGTTTTTCTCTAAAGTGCTGACAAGTTTTTCTCGAACCCGGTGACTGTCGTGGGTTTGGCATCTCAATTCCCCCAGGATGGAATCCTTTGGAGACCTCAGGGTCTCTCTTTTCAGGGTAACGCATCACCTAAGGGAACCTTCGCTTTTTGTTGCTCTTCCGTGCAGTGCCAGAAGTGCAGCGGGGTCTCGGGTGGATCCTGTGTGCCCAAACCGAGCAGTGCTTTAATCATCACTTGTGACTAAGTGTCACTTGCTGTGACTAAGATTTGCAGAATAAGTTGGATATCCGTGGTAGAATGCATGGAGAAATTGCTAAAGTAAACATTTTTGGCGCATTTTCCTCTTTTATTTTTATACTGTGAACAGTTGCTTAGATTCTGCCCTTCCAAAATCCTTGGCATCAGCACCAGTGGCTTGCTGTGTGCTTCAAGTACCTGAAGCTTTTGCTGCCCTTGCAGTCCTTTTAACTAATAGTTCCTATAAGCAACTTTTATTTTTATCTCACTAGTGTGAGATGTCATGAAAAAAATAATGTCTTTACTGCGTGAGCCTGGCTTGCCTCCTGTTAATGCTCAGATCTTTCTTGCACCATGGTTCATATCAGGATCAGTACAAAACTGTTGTTGCTGATGCTCAGATAAAGGGCGACATTTAAAAACTGTTTGCAGTCTTTGTAGGAAATTGATGCTACTGAATCATGTGGAACATAAAATTGGCTGTGACTCCGATCAGTGGTGTTTCTGGCATGGCTTGGTGTCTGGAGGAGAGCATTGTGCTACTGCTGGGATGGACTCTTTCCTGTTGTATCCTGGGTTGTGATTGCTGTCTCCTCAGTGGAGATGGTATGAAGTGCTCCTTGGGACTCTTCCCCTCTGTGGGAAGGTTACAATAGCATATATTTTTCATATCTTGAGTCCCCCTCAGTTTTTTATCTCTTTTTGTATCTCTCAATTTTTTTTTCTTCCTTATTTTGACCTTAACTGCCTTTGTTTCTCTTTTTGGCTTAATTGCCTGGTTAGTTCCTGAAAGGTCTTACTTCTGGTAAATGTAAGTGGCTGCCCTTTATTTTTCATGTGTCTATCTTCACATAGACTTCTTAATACTGGGTTTTGAGAAGTGGCATAGTAACTAATTTAGTGGTATTTTATTTCAATTTGTGTTCTTTCACCCCTTGCTGTGTCTTGAGCTCTGATCTGTTTGGTATGGTAATAGTAATTCTCTGAAGAAATTTAAAAAGCACTTTTTTTAGTTCTCATATGACTGGAGATTCCTGTTGGGTTTGGAGGAACAAGATCATTTTAAACCGCAGTATCTTTATTAAACAAAAGTAAAAATTGCTATAATTGTAGTGCCTGATTTTTCTGGCTTCACTTGACTGTACAGTCTGTCACAGAATAATTTAAATCTCCATTATTTTGCCTGTTAGGACTTGTCTGTGTAGTTTTGTGTTACTTAACTACCAGTGTAATCTGTAATCAGTGTAAAGAGAACCTTTTAACAAAACACAGAAAGATGCATGATGTGTTTGGTATTATTATTACTTATTTAATGTAATGCACAGTGCTGCTAACAGAGCAAATGTGGCAGGAACTCTCTTTTTTTTTGTGTGTGTACAGTGCCCTTTTGTCATGAGAACTGTGATTGTGCACCTTCTGTTAACTGATAAGCTGTTTTATCCAAAGTTTATTTGTCCAAAATAGATCAAGTGATTCTTATTTCTTTTTAACTTCATAGGTGCTGGAGCTGATAATGACCTTTATATAAACCAAGCCATAGTGTTTATTGAAGATGCAATACAAGTAAGTATTAATTTTTTCTTAGCTGTTATGCTTCCCATGCTGGATGTTTGTCACACATTGCCAGTTTTTAAGTTTTTCTGTGTTCAGGCAACCTTGGTAAACTATCATCTTGATTCACAAAGCAAAATCAAAATTTCAAATTCCTGTGGTATGCAAGTCTCAGTGAACTTCTGCCTAGGAGAGATATATTTTTCCCCACAGTGAAGTATCTCTTTAAGGGTTTCAGAAGAGATGCTGGTTTGTGGAGTGAATTTCATGGTGGTTTTTTGTTTGTTTATTTGTTTGGGTTGGTTTGATTGTGGGTGTTTTGACAGTGACTAGCCTACTGCTAAGAGAAACCTTGAGCAAACCCTGTAATTTGCCTCTCAGTCTGACTACTTGCACATCTTAAGAGCTGGTAAAAGCTCAAGAGTTTAAGGCTGGCTTCAAGTGAGAAGCTGGAACTCTTTAGCTTCAGCTGAGCTTGGTGCCTTTGGAAGTCTTGATGCCCTCTTTGTCTCTCCTTTACTGGCCATTACTGCAGGTTCCCTAGGTCCTGTTATCTCCCAGTTGGTAGATGCAGGCAGTAGGAACGCTGAAGGGCAGTTCCTGAGCTCTCTTGCTGCATCTAGATGGCTTTTGGTTGGGAGATTTCTGGGAGTCAGATGTATTTAAGGTGTGGCCACCTTTCTGGAAGCAGCTACTTCTCAGTGGTGGCAGAGCAAGAGCAGCCCAGCAGCTGTCACAGGGGAGGGATGGAGGAGATTTTGGGGATTCCTGAAGAATCACAGGCACTTCCTGATCTTAAAGCATGTTTTATTCAAAGACATAGGTTGAGATCTCTTCTATTAGAATTAATTTGTTTGCATCTTATGGCTTGTTGGAAGAGAAAAAGAAGATCCGTGAGTGGAATGAATGTTAGAGAGGGGAATTAAGTGGGTAGACCATTCTGGCGAGTACACAGAATAGTCACTGAAATATTACAAATGCTGTTATTTGAAATGATGACAGTGCTTGCTTCAGATGACTGCCACACAGTTTAATTATCTGAGCAGCTGCGTGGTCTTTAGATAGGAGAACTTCTTTAAAATCTTTCCCTTTTCACACATATGGAGTAGCTCTGTGGTCATGGGTGACCTGATACTTTAATAATTAATAACATGTACTGATTTGGTTTGCTTTGGTAACTTGATCTTTGTCTTTGAGACAGACTGAATGTAATGTTTGAATTAGCCTTTTTGCTTCCTGCCTTCAGTATCGATCTATAAATCACCGTGTGGACTCCAAATCCCTGTGGCTTTATCGATGGTACTATTCCAGAACTTGGCAGTGGTAAGAACTTGGTTATTCTCTTTGCTTTTTCATTTAGGAGTTAGTCTTTTTTGAAAATTACTCTTCATCTTTCTTGTTTGTTAGGTAATTATGCTTTTATCTTTATAAGAACTTACTGTGGGAAGCAAGGGGATTGACCACATGTGAACATGATAGAAGTGGAAAGCAGCAAGTTTTATGGGAGTGTGATGGCTCTTTGGAACAGCCACGGGACTGTTGCATGAGTGGACTAATTAGCATGATTTACAGCACTGTGCATTTAGAGTTTTCAAAGTGTCTATTTCTAAACATGCTGGCTAACAGCAAGACTGTTTGCTGCTGTAAGTTTCAAAAGGACACCACCTCAGTTTATTTGGTGGTCAGCAGTTACATCACCAATGTGGGCAACAACAAGCTAGTCAAGTGCTGCCTTGGGGTCTAACCCATTTGAGTGAAGTATGGTATCATAAAGCTTGGTTTACCTAAAAAAAAAATTGCTTTACTGTAAGTATTTTGTTATTCTTTTGTCTCATTTTGTGGCTGTTTTTTGGGGTTTGTTTTGGGTTTTTTTTTTCGGTCCTTTTTTTTTATGGTTTTGTTGGTTTTATTTCTAATTTCATCTCTCTCCAAACAGGATTTTGAGCTTAACCATTACTGTAATCTTGGCTTTGGCTTTCATTGAAGAACCTTCCTCGCTCACCGTCACGTCGGATGTCCGGTACCGCCTTCCTGCCTGGAACCCTCCCTGCGGCCTCACAGAGAGCATTGAGCTGCTCTGCTTCCTGGTGTTCGTGGTTGATGTATCTGTGAAGGTGAGCATCTCTTTCGTCTGCTATTGAATGAAACAGTAGATATGTGGTAGAATTGTTTTTCGAATCTTGTGTTTGCAGGATGAAATGGCCTTGCTTTATTAGAGCCTCATTTCAGGAGAAATTAGCAAGTGTGTATTTACTAAATTAAAGCATTTATTCCCTTTTTTTTTAACCTAGTTTTCCTAATTGTGTGGAATAAGTGAAATAAATGTTGCTCAGAGTGCAATTATTTTGGCTTAGCTTGTATTAGGCTATGAAATTGGGGTATATAATAAATATATGTCAGTTCATTTATACAAAATAAAAGTAGTCAGAAACTGACCTTTCTTGGGATACTTATTTCTGGAAAATTCCTTTTTGTGTTTATTAAGTGATGATTTTTCTTGCATTCAAAGGATTTCTTGCTCATGGCCTATGTGCACCTCTCGCTTTTACTGACTTATTTAGTTTTTATAGAAAAAAATATCTCAACAATGTATTTTTTTTTGGATTTTGGAGAGCTTTCTAAGAGCAGTGATGTAAAATTACAAATACTTGGGAAAAACAAGCGGTGCTGACTTATTAGGGTATTGGATTTTATTATTAAAGTAAATTTTGGTTGTTCTTTCTTTTTCCTTGTCCAGAGCTATTTAATTGGATGGAAAGAATTTTGGAAAAATAAATGGCTAATGGCTTATATACTGACATTAATTGTTTCCCTTACTGATTGGATTGTGTCACTGAGTTTTTTCTGCAAAGAGGTAAGAACTGCTTTCTACAGAAATAATCAGCAGCTTAATTGTGGAGAGTGGCAGAGGAGAAGAACCTGCAAAGGGAGAGTATGTGGTGTATTGGAGAATTAAAAGAGGAGGGTGACATGGTTCACTTTGGTCTTTGATAGGTGGGTAATGCACTGAAACACATAAAAAGTTTGATGTAATGTAGCTTAGCAAAGAATTCTGCTTGATTCTTAATGTAAATTTTCTGTCTGTTGGTAAAATTAAATAACACTCATTGCTTTAGTCTCAGCATTCAAGGAGTGCAGGGAAAACTCGTTGCCTGGCACCAGTTTTGTTGTGCAGTTGGAGAATTATATTCTTAACTTGACTGAATGGCAAAGCCTCTGTAGTGATGTATAAGAAAAAGGTAATTATGTAGTTTAACAGCTGTTTTCTAACCTGAAGCTGTGCTGTGTTCAAAACAGTTGTGTCCTGGGAGGCACATCAGGTTTGTGAAATGGTTCTAGAAGTGCCCTCCGTGATGTGATAATGCACTCTCCCAGCTGGTTTTGTCTGCCATAGATTTACATTAAATTAGTTGCTGTGCACTTGCAATCCTTGTTAAGAAAATACTAATGTGGTAAAAATGCTGGGAAGTGAATGAGAGAGAGATGGTGTTAAAATGTTGTAAAATCTTGAGGTGTGGTAGTGGACAGGTCGTTTGAACAGGAGCCTCCCACACAAAGCAGTGGCAGAAGGAGCAGTTGAACTGCTGGGATGGATGAGCAGGACAATAGCAATAAAGAAAGTGGTTTTTACGTTTCTTTGCTGCTAAGTGTGGCCTACAGAAGACTGATCCTAAAATACAGGATGCTGAAACACTTGAAGTAGCAAATAAGTGACAGGAATAACTTCAAGGCTTGCAAATGTCTTGACTGCAAGAATCAAACAGATTATTTGCTGTAGTGTTGTGGGGGGAAAAAAGCAATTACAGTTGGAGTCTTGTCAGAGACAGAAATTGCTAAGTAATAAGCAGGCCCTTTAGTCATAAAACAAACAGTCGAAAATTGAAGTCAAGCACTTATTTTTAGAATGTGTTATTTGTTTTTATGGAAAGTAGCTCTCTATTAATCCCTTTCTTGAGATGGACCTTGGCAGAAAATACAGAAATAGCATCTCTTGCCAGATTGTTATGTCTACTGAGCAATAAAGTTAGATTGTTTCTAATTAGTGGCCTGATGAGACTATTCACATGTCAATGCGTGTTTTTAAAGCAATCTCTCCTCATTTTAATGAGGTGTGGAACCCCTTTTGGTGTTTAGTGAGCTCAGAAGAGCAGAGCTCGCTTCTTTTTCTCTTACACTGTTGACTTTGTCAATGTGTGTCACTGCTTTCTGACAAACTTGCATTAAAAGTATCTGTGCTGCCAGTCTTGCAGGAGCTCAGTGTCTGATCCGTTGTTTTTTGCAGAGTGTGAGAATAAGAAGAATCCTTCGCCCCTTCTTTCTTCTCCAGAATTCTTCTATGATGAAGAAAACGTTAAAAAGTATCAACAGCACATTGCCTGAAATGGCTAGGTGGGTTATACACAGGAAACATCCTTTCACAGCAAGCAGATTGTTGTCCTCTGTGTTCTGGTGTGGGGTATCTGAGCAGCTTCCTTCTGGATGGGATAGCTAAGTGCTCAGGGAGATCAGCTCACAGTGGGTGGAGGTTGTGGTAACTTTTTGGTTCCCTTTAGTCTGTAAAGGATCTCTAGACTGTGATATGGCTGTCTATGTGACATAGGTTTTTTAGTGCTAGTCGAGTGGGAGGTTTTAATTCTGCTTTTGTAAGCTCTCTTGTAAGAGAAGAACTGAGGCACACAAGTGTGATTTTTATTTTGAATCAGAACTCACATCTCCTCTGCTTATCTCCATATAACTTCTTAAAAATACCCCTGGTTTTCTTTATATGGCATCATTTGGCATTTTTAGCAGAGGATATTAAGAATAAGATAAAGTTACTATTAATACCTGTGATTTATTTTCTCTCCAACAGTGTTGTTCTGCTACTGGCTGTTCATCTGTCTCTCTTTACCATGTTTGCCATGCTGCTCTTTGCTCGAACAAAGGTAATCAATTCTATTGCTGCTTTGGTAGATCTGGGTGCCTTTTATCTGTACCTGCACAGCTGCTTCTTGCCTAGTTTTATAGTCAAACTAGTGAAACTCGTTTCACCTGAAAAGGTCGTGTTACCTTGTCAGCCTTGCTGAGATGAGTTTGAAGTCCGTTTGGAGAGTTCTAACATGTGCATAGTATTCATGTATGCTGGGGACTTCCTTATACATTTACCTGGTTTGATCCTTTGAGTTACTTTCTCTGCTTTTGTTGAAACCCTCTGTGCTGTTCTGTCTCCAAAGCTCTCATCACTTTTTCATTTATATTATCACTCATTTCTTTTTTTTCTCCTCCCTATCTAGCTTTTTGTTAACTTTAGTTTCTTCTGTTTGTTCTCACCTTTCAACACTGGTATCCCTGGCCATGCCCTGGTAGGTTTTTGCCTGTATTAGTTTTGGTTTCTGATCTCTTTGGGTTTTCCTCTTGTTTTTCTCTTCCTGCTTCTGAAAAGCAAATTTGAAATTTTGTGGTTAAAATAATTTTTGTGTTCGACTAAGCTTGGTATGTTCCTTCTCGTCTAAACTTCCTGTATCTTAATTTATCACGCTCAGATTATTTGGGTTTTTTTTTTTGTTCTTACTTTTTAAGGCCTTCCATAAATGTTACTGTGAACACAAAAATTTCTTGCATACTTCTCCCAGTAATTTTGGTCCTGTCCTTAATCTCAGTTTTGCACCTTCATTTCTACTGTAATTTGTACTTGGGCCTTCTTCTAGTCTTCCTTATGATCAGCAAGTTCCCTGAATTCCCATGTTAGAGAATCTCTGGAATTAGAAGCAGAGCTCTGTTATCCCACTTTGTTTAGTTGCCTTCTGAACCTTTGTATTATCTCTGTTTGTCACATCTAATTTCAGTTATGAGCTTCCCCAGCAGATGTATATTTATAAGTTGTATACCTAAACCAGTCACTTTTGTGTACATTGAGGTAAAAAATAACAAATTAGAGAGTGGACTTTCCTATTTCGGTGTGCTGCTCTGACATCCATACTAACTAATTTTGTCTAACACGGCAAAATACTGCAGGCAAGTTCTAAAAGTAGGTTTATTAATGGAATTCATGACTCTGCATTTTTGCATTGTCTTGTGTATGTCCTCTAGGGTTACATATTCCAGTCTTTGCAGCAGATTCAAAAGCTGTTTGTCCTGTGCTGCCTGACTCATGTTTGTGTTTGCACACTGCATCTTTTTTACCCATCCCTTCTTAACCTCAGGAAAAAAAAAAGTGTGGAGGATCCAAGATCAGCCTCCCAGTGCATTTTTGATGAAGGTTCTGATACTATCTGAGCCTTTTGCAGATCATTTGATATTTCCACTGAGCCACAAAATAATTTTGATGACCTTAGTTGCCAAAGTAATTGGAAATATATTTTTGGGTGCTGCAGCACTGATCTTTTTTTTCTTAATTTCCTTTCCCCAAGATGTTGAAGCTTTATGTGATGTTTTCATTGATACTATACACAGCATTTTAAATCTTCATTCTTTTCAAAACAGAACAGTTGCCTGTTTCCTACCTGCCCAGCAATTCCTGTATTGTGCATAAATGTTAGTTACAGCTAGTTCAGTTAGTTACATATCTAAGGGGATAGCAGGAAGAAGGGGAAAACCCTATTTTGAGTAGTGGTGGTAACTTCTGTAACTTTAGTAGCAGAAAAACTAATTCAGAGGATGTTAAGTTTTCTGTTTGGAAGTCAAAGGGGGAGTGAGAGACACTCTGAGTATGATGGTAGAGCTGCAGGTGTTTGAGAGGAGTTTATAGGCAGGATCTCTTGTGGTTATTGAGGCTCCTCTTCATTGCTGAGGAAGCTGGTTTGTTTCTTTGGTTTTTCTCTTTATTTTTTTAAAATCATGTTCAGGGAGTCATTTTATCTGCAGTATACCAGTATCTCTTGCAGACTAAGAGGTGATGCTTTTTCTCTCAATCCAGGGTTGCTTCAGAGTCCTATACTGTCAGTTTGTGACATGATTGTTCTTCCTGGGTCTGAGGTGCTAACAAGACATAACTTCCATGTGGAGCTTCCTGCTCTTCCTTGTGTTTTTTAATTGCTGTTAATAAGTGATGTGATTGCTCTGTATTCATACCCATTCTCTTAAGTTTTATGTTTGGCTTTTGCATTTTCCATGGGGTAGATTTGATTACGTGTGTAAGAAATTGATTGTTGACTGATGTTAATTTTTTAAAAAATTTTAAAATGTTTTCCCCCCTTCCTTGGTAAGACAGTAATTACTTGGTATTTCTCTTAACAATGAACATCTCTTTGCCTAGGATAACCAGCAGGATAAGGAGTGGGTGGTGTATTTCCGGAATTTGCCGGAATCCCTGACGTCACTGCTGGTCCTGCTGACTACTGCAAACAATCCTGATGGTGAGCAGTCTTTCTGAAATAACTCTTGCCTCTCCTTTTGAAGAACAACAGAGTAAGATTACTCTGTTCAGCCTACTGTAACCATTCTTTCAGCTGGTAGTTCTTAGTACAGCCAGAGGAAGGTTGTGTAAAGGTTTTTCATGCCTCGAGTAACTTAATTCTTGCCTTTCTGTGGTGTAATTATATATGCCACTCTAAAGTCCAGCTGTATGAGAGCTTTTACCAATTGCCAAAAGTTCATAGAGGTCTCCACTGTGCATCTCAAGCATTAAAATATTATTTCCTATTTTTGTTAAATTTGATACAGTGATGATACCTGCATATTCTAAGAATCGAGCATATTCAATCTTCTTCATCCTCTTCACTGTATTAGGTAAGTTACCTCTTGTCTTCAGCAATGTTAATGCATTTCAACTTTGACATTTGTGCATAGAGTGTTTTATTTTTCTAGGAAAGTTTAATCATGAATTTCTCAGTTTTTGTGTTTCTTCCAGTGATTGCATAGTGTCTGTAAGATCAATTTCATGGAAGGGACTTACGGTTTGGAGTTTTTTGGTAACATGTCACAGGGGAATGGATGCATTACAGTGTATTCAAACATTAAAAACGTTTTGGAAATCAAACATGAGAAAACCAATCCTTTTTAAGTTTTGCATCTGATTTACTGCATACATTGAAACTTCTTTCAACAGATAAACAGATATCTTTCAGTAAATTTTACTGCCTCTTTTTCTCCAATAGGCAACTTATTTTTGATGAATTTGCTTACAGCAATAATATACAACCAGTTTCGAGGTTACCTTCTGGTGAGTAAAGCATTCCTGATTTCTGTGTTCTGCCGTAACCTTGAACCTTTGAAGTATTTTCATCTGTTTATTAAAGCAGCCCTCCCATTCTAGTTGCAGATACAGTTTTAAGGTACTAAATGTTCTTTGATGGAGGTACTTTTCCCTTCATGTGCTGTTACAGCTTGATCCCCTTCCATGACAAAATGACCTGCTTGCATACTTCCATGTGTGCTATGGGTCTGCAGTTTTGACTATTACAGGGGAAAAAAAAAGAAAACTGTTGTATGACTGAACAAGGGCAAGAGTTACTTAAATTTGGTCTCTGGGAAGGAAATGTGCTGTGCTGTTTAAATAGCTGCTGTTGCAGATCATAGAATATTAAGGGGTTGGAAGGGGACCTTAAAGATCATTCAGTCCCAACCCCCCTGCTATGGGCAGGGACACCTCCCACTGGACCAGGTTACTCAAGGCCTTACCCAGACTGGCCCAGTAGCTTCTCTAGTAGAGTTCCAGAGAGAAGGTGAAGTTTGTTGGATAATAAGCCCAAGGCAATATTACACAGAAGGAATGGCCCTCACCCTCTTGTGACAGAGGGGTGTGTAAACAGAATAGGTGCAGAGAGGATTTTTGGTAATCCTTTCCTCCTCCTCTGTTTCATCCCTTCTTTCTCAATTTTCTTGTTTGTCACATGACAGCATGGCATAATCTGACTACTAATAAAGTAACTGAGTTTGTAAGTGATTACTGTAATAAAAAAAAGCATGAAAACCCGTGGCTCTGGATTTGTGCTTTTAGGCAAGAAGCTGGAGCTGGACAAGCTCTCTAATCTTCTCTCTGCACACTAGTGTGAATTTCTGTAAATGCTTGAGCTTTGCTGCTGCCAGTGTCTCTGGAACAGGCATATGCCTATGCACTCCATAATTGAAAATAAACCATAGCCTGGATGTTTACTTGAATTCCAGGGACTTGTTTGCTTACTTGCTTCCTTCCTCCTTGTACACGGAATTCTTGGAGGGAGTCAGGCCTAGGGCAGTCTCCTGTTCTGATCTCTAATCACAAATCTGGGATGTGTGCCTGAGGATCAGTATATTATCTGGCCATAGGACGCAGTAGTGCCTGAAGTGAGTAAATTGTTTCCTCTGTGATGTTTTTACTGCTCAGAAATCAGTTCAGTCCTCCCTCTTCAGGAGGCGGCTGGGAATCCGGGCTGCGTTTGAGGTGCTGTCTTCCCTGAAAGAGACTCCTGCTAGTGCACAACAGTAAGTGAAGAGTCTTGAAACAGTAGGTTATCTAGCAAAAAAACAGAGTAGCTTTTTGGTCATCTTGTTTTGTTTTAATATATTTACTGAGGATCCATTCTTGAAAGTGGCAGTTTGTTGCTCATCTCATTTATTTATTTTTTCTTTAACTGGATGTTCACTGTTTGGGACTCTTATGGAGTCTGTTTCCTTTTTTTCCTACTTCTAATTTTATGTGCTTTTCAAAACAAGAAAAGGGCAGGAATACATTTGGAACAGCCCATTTTGCCATCCTGTTTTCTTTTAAATAGGTCCTGTGTCAGCGTTGGGGCCTTATTACAGGTGCTCCAGAAAGCTGAGATGGATTCTCGCTGCAAGCAAGCTATCATGAGAGTAAGAACTGGATTTTCTTAGCCTTTACGTTGGTGGCTATCAATCCTGACTAGCAAAACCAGAGATCGGCCCTCTGTTGCAGCATTCCTTGGATCATAACAGAATAGTGGCACTACTACATGGAACTGAAGATTTAAGTTTGCCAAAAGAGCATGTGATCCCAGAGAAGGAAAACAGAAAAGGCCAGACACATCCTCCAGTCATGTGGCAGTGTTGTGTTAGAGCAGTATTGGACCTTACTCTAACAGCTTGAATTACATCTTTATTCCTTTATTTCCAAGGTAGTCTGAGGGGTTTTGGCAAACTTTGCAGATGTACCTATTGCAGATGTTAAGCTGAATGTTTCTCTTTCATGTGAAGTCACTCAAAATGTGCTCCTGTGACCAGCTGTCAGCTGCCCAGTTCCAGAAGCTCTTTGAAGAACTAGACAAAGATGCCATTAAGCAAGTATGTATGTGACCATCATTTATAAAGCATCAGAAGTTGTCTGGTCTTGTGCAAAAATAAGTGAGAGTACTCTAGTATAAAGTGTATTAACAAACTTTGCAACATGTGAACACAAGGTGTGATCACATGGCATTGATTTTTAAGCTTTTCATGAGCTGCTTTTATAGCCACAAACAAAATTGCTTTGGGGGCTTTTACAGCACTAGTTTCAGATTACCGGGGTGTGTTAAATGTACAAAATGCATCTTTGCTTATTCTTTCATCATTTTTAATGCTGAGTTAGTCAGGCAAAATACCTCAGTCTTTTTTCTCCAACCCCTGGATGAAGAGCAAAATGTTGATTCTCTCGGTGTTGAGGTGAAGATGGGCAGAAAGCAGTTTTTTCTTTCTTTTGGAGAGACAGAAAGAAAAAACTAAAACACTAAACTGTTTGAGGGTTAGGAAATGTTCTCGTCTATGTTTGCATGTAATTAAGACTTCTGAATTAAGTGTTGGGAAATGGGGAAGGGATGTATACCATTAGTAGCTTTGTGTTAATTTATCTGCTTGGGGCATTGGAGAGGGGTTGGATTATCTCCCTTTTTTGCCATTACCTTGTGTTGTGCCATAATCAGGAATGGTCTCTTGCTGCTAATAGCCAGAGCTGGAAAACATTTTCCTGATGCAATGTCAAAATTAGCCTGTGGCCCTGAGGTTTTGCTTTGAAAATGTTTGGGGTTTTTTAAATCTGAGATGGGGAGCATTTTAAAAATTATTTTATTATTATTAAAATGCTTATGCTTTATGACTCAGCAAATCCTTTGTGTTCTTTTCAGCACCCTCCCAGTCCAGAGTACCAATCCCATTTTATGCAGAAAATGCAGTTTGCCTTTGGCCATCCCTACTTTGGCTACTTGGGGAATGTGGTAGCCCTTGCAAACATTATTTCTATTTGTGTAAGTAAAGGTTTTTTTGTTGTGGGGCAGTGTTTCTTTCTTTTTGTGATTTTTTTTTTGTTTGTTTTTCTCTGCTACAAATTTAATTTCTGCTTTTGTTCTTTAATTTCTATTTAAATAACTGCTTTTTCTAGCAGTTGGGTTTTTGGCATGCTTTAGCCGTGCAAAGTCTTAAGAGGGAATAACTGCAGTTAAACATGTATTTTGAACTGCTTGAAAAGGTCTGTTCAAAGCAAGAAAAACTGTTCTTGTGCTTAAAAATGCATTTTATGTAGCAGCAAAGCAGTAGATTCATAAAATATTTTTCGTTTAAGGTGGTTTTGGTGATGGATGCAGATAAGCAGCCGTCTGAAAGAGATGACTTCTTCCTGGGGGTAAGATGCAACAGTATTCCTTGCAGTTATTGCTGTTCCCTGAGATGTCAGTAATTCTAATGGCTGTTTTTATTTTGGGGGGTGAAGGCTATCAACTGCTTCTTCATCTTATACTATCTGCTGGAAATGTTGCTGAAAATCTTAGCAATGGGCTTGAAAAGATACTTGTCTTACCCAAGCAATAGATTTGATGGACTTCTGACTGTAATTTTGCTGGTAAGTGTTTTGTTAGTTTACATATTCTTGGATTTGTTGGTTAAGGAACTACAAGAGCTGGTGGGATTGCTTTTTTTTCAACACTGGTCTGCTGAGCTGGAGCAACATGAGCCAGTGCTGAGGGTTTATGTGGCTTGAAAGTTTACATGGTGGTGCATGGTTCTCTTAGGGTCTGTGTTCTGAAGATAGCCTTATTTAAATCCATGGCAAAGGTGCTTTTCCTGATAAGAAGCCTTTTTAATTTTATTTGGAAAAATTCAGCTCTTGGAATAATTGCATGAGGCATTCTGTTTCATAGTTTAAAACCACTTTTCTCTTTAAAAAAAAATTATCAGACTATTATAATAATTATTTGGTCAAAGCCTGATGCCCCTGTGGCAGATGAGGTCAAATTCATGGTTAATGGTATTTGATGTACATCCTTTTATGTGTCACTATTGGATGCTCTGTGTACATTTGGTTAATTTGGGGAATAACTAGGGAAATATGACAATTCAGAGCTTTAAAATGAGTCACATTAGTGGTTTAAAGCCCTTGAAAATGTTTCCTGTCAAGAAGCTTACATAATTTCGGGAACTCAGAATTACAAAGTAAAGTTTTGACTTTTTTGTTTTGTTTTTCTTTCCTAACTAAAGATACTGGAGATTGCAACTTTTTCTGTGTATGGATTTCCTCACCCTGGCTGGTGAGTAACCTCTGTGACCTGCTGCACTTTGCTCAGTGGCTGGGGTGGGTCAGGGAATACACACACACTGTCATACTCACACATGTCATCATGCTGTGACTGTCAGCCCAGTCTGTAATTTACCAAATCTGATACAGTTTCTCACCCTCATAGTCACTAGAGGCCATGCAATATGGATAAGTGAAAGAACAGTTTTTTTCCCTAGTATTTTAGAGTTCTGTGTAGCTCTTCTGAGAAGGATGCATTTGTTTTAATTGTAATCTGATCTAAAATAGTATCTTGGCAGATCTGTGCTTACCAGGGGTGCAGGAGTGGGAATTTGGTACAGGATACACAACCATCTATAACCTGATACGTTTCAATGTCAGATTGTCCATAAATCCAATTATATGAACTCCCAAACAGCTGATGAAACCTCTTAAACCCTGTATGTAGATTGAAGGCTGAGGTTTTTTTCCTTGCTGCAAAATGTAGTAAGAAAATTCCCACGGACTTACACTATTTGTCTATATTAGAATAGCAAGCAGTTGTACTTTGATTTTCTTAAATTCAAACAGCTTTTGGATAACTGTCCTAACTATCCTGATTTCTTTTTGTATTGTAAAAAACATAAAAATCATTACTTCATCTTAAAATTTGAAAACTGCCTCCACAAGAAAAGAGGAAAGCAAAGGAATTCTGGAAGACTTCCTGAATCTTCATGGGTGATCCATAACAAGTTCTGTTACTTTGTGTCTTTGTACAAGCTCATGCTTAAGACACTGGCAGTCCCTGATTTTTCAGGATATTTGTTATGTTGCCATCAAGAAGTTATCTTAATTTACACTAGAATCTCTGAAGAGGGTTAGGCAAGTCAGACCTTATGGTTTTAGAAGGGTTTATATTTAAATCCTACTTGTATTCCTATCACCCAGCGGTGATGGTTGCCAGAAGAGTAATTGCTACAGACTAATGACGTTAATTATTGATGTTATTATGTTTGGGTTTGATTTTGCCCTTTGATTCTTAAATGTAGGCAGTCGTTTGCTCTATCATCTTGGAGCACCAGTAATTCTTGTTAGGTCTTTGTGTCAGTCACTGCAAACAGAGTACAACCCAGATGAATCACTCTGAGTCCTAATGTGTGCTGGTATTACCTCCACAGACCAAGCAATCACCACCTTCAGGGCAGGACAATGATGTTGCTGTTATCTAGAATATGCCTTCTATGCAGTGTTATCTTAAATAATTTCTTTCATTATTAGAGATGAATATGTTGGAGGTACAAATCATGATTTAGCATCCCTGTTACCAAGGACCTTTGTCATTAGCTGCTCTAGTTCCCCACCACCTGCCCTCCTTTCCAGCCAAGAAGCATTCAGCATGCTCATGTAAAAGCTAAAATTCAGGCTGAGTTTTGAAGTGTTTGCCCATTTCCCATGGAATATACACACAGAAGGAAGAAGGTTGACAAGACAGTCTTTTAATTTCATGCTGTTTTCAAAGCCCTTCTTCAGCCAGGCACACCCTGAAGGATTAATGTGCATCTTTGTTCGAGTTCCTGAAGCACCTCCCTCTAGCAGTCATTTTGATTCACTTTGTGTTCTGAAAGGACCTTCTTTGGTGCCTCTTCCCCAGCAGAAGGCACAAACATGCACTTCAAAGAGCTCTCTAAGCACACTTAAGAGCCCAGGCTAAAGGGATTCCTTCCTTCATCAGTTATTAGTTTACTATAGCTGAGATTCTGGCTAAGTAAATCAATGTACTTACATTTCCTGTAAGCCAGTGGATTTGTAAATCAATGTACTTACATTTCCTGTAAGCCAGTGGATTTGTAAATCAATGTACTTACATTTCCTGTAACCCAGTGGATCTAACTGTGTCTTTCTATCATGGGCTGTTTCTCTGATTTGTTACTTTCTTCCATCTTTCCTAGGAGACCTGAGTTCATGGGCTTGTTATCCCTGTGGGATATGGTGCGACTGGTGAACATGTTAATTGTGTTCAGGTTCCTGAGGATTATCCCCAACATGAAGGTGATTGCTTTTCCCTCCACAACTCAGATTTCTTTGTTGGTCAGGCTATAAATTTTGTTAGAGCCTTTCAGAATAACGCCTAGGTTGCAATTCTCTTGCACATGAGTGGGATGGCTCAGCTCTAACTGTCCTGATTTTTGCACAGCCCCTCACAAAATCACTGTCTCTTGAGCTGGTTTTCTCTGGTGAGGGGGGAAGCAAGTTCTCTTGATGTGATTCTTTGTCCTTTTAGTAAAAATTTGATATGGGCTGGAAGTGTGATGGATGTCATACGTACAGAATTCTGCTCTGTTTCAGTTCATGGCTTTGGTTGTTACTACGTTGCTGGATCTGGTGAAAAACTTAAGAGCCTTTGCAGGAATCCTTGTGGTAAGTCATGATGCAAGACTGTAATTTCCTTTGTTATTGTATAATAAAGGTCTGTCACCAACAAAGTTAACAAGGTTCTTGTACAATCACCATGAGCAGTAACATTTCACCTTAACCAGCTAGTTCTTCCCCAGGGCATGTCTTGGAAAGCCCCAATAAACTGCTGTTTTGTGATGTTTGTTTTTTTGATGATGCACACAGTGGCAGTGCCTCATTTAGCAGGAGTATCTTTAAAAGGTGGATTAAAGCTTCCTTTTGAGCGTTTGCCTTAGCTTGGGTAGTGTGGGTTCAAATAAAATTTAATCCACGCTAAAAGTAGACCAGGTTTCCTTACCCTGATTTGCTTGTGTTAAATTAAACTGCAAAACAACTTTGAACTTGGTTTTGGTTGAAAAGGTCTTGAGACGGCATGTTTGGACGGGGTTTTTTAAGAGCCTCTGCTATCCTGTTTTAGGTGTGTCTGTGTAGAACATAGACTCAGCAAACATATGATTAAAGGGTGGATCACGTGTGATGTCCATTACATAAATTCTCCCAACTCTTGAGTTTCTGGCTTTGCAGCCATGTCTTCCTGGTAGGGCAAAGAAGTGCCTGCGTGGGTTTGGTTTTGCTGTTGTTTGTGGGTTTTTGTAGGGTCCCTAAATTTGAATGGTTAAAGATCAATGATTTGTTGTTCTAGTCTATATACCTAGCATGTAATTTAACCAGAATATCTGTTTTTGTCATTAATAATCTCTGCTTTTTTCTGTAGAGGATGGGCCTTAAACTGGCTTATGTTGCACTTTGAAATAAAGATCTTGGTTGGGGCAAAACCAAGGTGGTAAAAACCTTGTTGTGCTGTACAAGTCACACTTATGAGACAAGTCTGCCACAGTGTTTGCCACTTCCAGTAATTTAATTTGCTTTTACTTGAGGCTACATGGCAGCTCTCACTGAGCTTCTGCTGTAGTGAAATCTGGCTCCATTGCCAGCCTGATGCAAAATACCTTTCCTAAAGTTAGCCTGGAACACACATGCTGATAAAATAATGTAACTGATTAGCTGATTTCTCAGGCAGTGAGTGCTTTAAATAGATCTTTTCTCAAAGAATAAAATTAATTTTATTGCCAGGCCAGATACCCCATCTTCTGGCAGGCTGTGAAATGTCAGCTTCAGCTTACTCCAGTGGTGTTCAAAGTTCATAGGCCAGGGCAGCTCTCTTCTGTTCCTTCCAGGCTTCCATTCTTGGATTTGTTTTGTAGCAAAATACAAAAAAAATTTCCTTTTTGTGTGAAGACTCAGCTTGCTTCAAGCTTTCCTGGGACAAATGGCTCCTTCTCAGAGAAGCGAAGCTATAGGTTATTTCTAGAACAATCTTTTTAGGATAAAAATTGCAAAATCACCTAGGCAACTGCTAAAGACTGAAAGGTGTCTCTTTAAAAAGAAGTTTGCATTTCTAACAATTAAAAGACAGAATTTCCCAAATCCTTTGTGTTATCGAAAACTTTATTTTTAGAATAACTAACATTTTTTAAGGAAGTTGCTGATGGAGTATAAAATACTGACTTAGTTTAACTTTCAGTTAAGCTTAGTAAAAGCTTACTTTCATTGAATCTAGCAGAAAACTCCTCAAATATTTAGATTGTTCTTAGTAAATACTGGTATTGAGTTTTAGTTTTAAGGCGCTGTTCTCCAATGTTTATAGTTAAATATCAGCATTCTGAGACACAGAGAAGTAAAACAGATGATGAAATAAAATGATTTAATGCATTTTAACAACTGAAAGTTAGGTAGAATATTAAAAAGAGCAAGCAGTTGAGAAGTATTTTCACTTTAAAAGCTTCAGGCACTGTTCTTGGTGCAATTACCTTAACTGTGGTACTAATATAAATTCTGTGTTAATTGCATTTTGCTTTCTTATTTAGTGACAGAAATATTCAAAGCTAATGGTTGGTTGTGTTCCTTCCAGGTGGTTTTCTATGCATTTGCTATAACTGGCATAATGCTATTTAAAGGTGCTGTTGTTCCCTTGGGAAATACCAGGTAACGTCCTAAACATCACTGCTCAGAAAGAATCTGTTTTCCAAAAGCATCTGCAGCTTTTTACCTCTGAGCCATTTGTGGTTGGTTTTGTTGGGTTTTTCTTTTCTCTCATTCTTGGAGCCACCCTACCTTTTATGTTAAATCACAAGACTTCATTATCTGCTACTCCTTCTGTTTCTTCTTGCTGTATTGAAATTGTGGGAATGCTTATCTGTAGTTTGGAATTTTACCCTGCTTTATCTGAAATTCTTTTTTGAACTGTTTCCCTTTTTTTCTGCCCGTATGAGATACTCTAACTTTCTTCAAGAGGCTGAGAAGAATTCTAAAGCAGAGTTCACAGGGAGCTGTGTTCATATTAGCCTCTTGTAATTCTCTTGCAGTGCTGCCAACACAACATATAACAATGGCACTCTGCAGTGTGGGACCTATGAACAGCTGGAATATTGGCCCAACAACTTCGATGACTTTGCTGTGAGTCTGATCGTGGACGAAATCCCTCCTTCTTCCCCCTCTCTGCTTGTCTTTCCTCCTCATTTTATGAGGCTTAAATCTGTGGTACAGCCACTTAAACTCCATTCTACTCACGTTATTTAGGCAGCAGTGGTGACCCTCTGGGATGTGATGGTGGTGAACAACTGGCAAGTCTTTCTGGATGCATTTTCAAGATATTCAAGTCCGTAAGTAGCTGTAATCATACTGAAGAAATCCCGTATAAATCCAGCTTGTAAGGTGCCTGAACAAGAAGTATACACATAGCACAGTTCCTGCCATCTGCTCAGAGGGGTGCTGCTTTCCTTTCTTTTGGGTCAATTCAGGTATATGGGAAATAAACCTAACGCTTCTGTGTTTTCTCTGTGGGTGAACAATTTTTTGTAGACTTAAAACCTTGGACATATCTTCCATTTGTATTTACTGACTTCATGGGAATGCTTGAATGAACTGGATAGTGCCTGGGTTGAGCTGTTCCAGGGACCCTTAGCTGGTTATCCCGGGAGAGTGAGTCTGTTTGGCTAACTTAATGAAAAGCAAACTTTTTTTATTTCTAATTTTTTTGATCCAGACCCCCTTTTCCATTAAGAAAGTAGTAGCATTATATTTCAAGGAAAAAAAAAACGTGATTTCATGGTGCTCTGCTCACTTTCAGGCTGAGGTTATTTGCCGCCTTCTTTATGTATTGTCTGTTCATCTGATCTGCAGGTGGGCAAAGATCTATTTTGTAGCCTGGTGGTTGATCTCCTCTGTCATCTGGGTTAATCTCTTCGTAGCTTTACTTCTGGAGGTAAGGAAGTGTGTTTATTTGGTGTGAGATCCTGAAAATGGGTTCTAATTTGTGCAGGAAATGAAAAGAACCCAGAAAACTTTATTTTGGGTTTGTGTGTGTGCTTACTTTACCTTTCTCCTTGCTGCCTTATGCCCAAGGAGCTGAGGAAATATTTTCTTTTTCCTAGAGAACTGTATGTTTTATTTGCAATTTTGTCACAAAACTGGTTGTGTCTCATTGGCTGTGTACAATTTCATTGTATCACTCTCTTTATTATAAAGGTGAGAAATATTTAAAATATTATAAAATTGCTTGTCTCTTGTACATTAACATTTAAATTCAGCATTAGTTATTCAAGCTGCAGGCTTTTTGCATTTTAATTTGTCAGCAAATGAAGGGAGCAATTTAAATCTAAAACTTTTATTTTATTTGGTTCTCCTGTGTTTCTTCCCACCCCAGTTTGAATTGCCACCATTGTTCAGTTCCACACTAGAGGAGTGGAACTGATTACTTACTTTCAAGAGATCGTGTTCTAGAGTTTTTCAGAGAAGCTGTGGGAGTGCAGTTGCCTAAACAATGCCATGAAGAACATGTGCTTCTGCTCGTTTCTCATTGCATACTTCCCTGCAAATCCAAATTTCTGATGGTGAAGGGAATGCTAATCATAACCATCTCCTCCAGGTTCATCATTATAGACTTCTCTTACAGGTAGTGGAGGGAACTGAGAACCTGTAGAGGGCACTTCACCCCATCTCAAACCCTATGAAAGTTTCTTTTGGAGCTGACCTTGTCATTGCTGGCTGTACTGAGAATTAAAATTTACTGCAGTAGGAAGAGTGGCAAACTTTCAGTCTAGGACATCTTCTACCTGCTTGCTTCTGCTGGGCTGTGGCCAAAGGTTGCTATGGCCAAAGGTTGGTTGCAGAGCCAAGATGCAGCATTCCATAGCAGGAGAGCAGGATGTCACTGTTTTTCTCCCCCTTTTGTTTTTTTTTTTTGCCTGAGCTGCATGTCTACTCCCTAGGTATTCATTTGTCAGAGTTATTCAAAATGGATAAGGGAACATGACAAAACCAGCAGCTGAGTTTAAGTTGTGATGCCTGGACTGGCAGTATGTTTATATATTGTTGGGTTTTTAAAGAGGAAGAAATTCAAAGCAGGTGAAGTCTTGTGGGTAGTTCACACGGTTGTCTTGGGGAGGCAGTCCTTGCTAGGAGCTGAAGGCAGCAGGGCTGTCTTCTGCTCTGCTGTTCTTTCAGTTTGTGGTGAGAAGGTTATTTCATTGCTGAACAAAGGTCTGAGTTAAAGTAGTGACCTGCAACAAGTAAATAAGCTGATGCCTAAATAAATCAGTGCTCTGACACTGTGTAAAAACAAACCTCACCCCCCTCCCAAACCTGATCTGCAAACAGTGACCAGATATAACCTCCTCTTTTCTGGTGCCAGCAGAAGAAGCATTTATGTTTTTTGCTGTCCCTTTTACATTTCAGAACTTTATTCACAAGTGGGACCGTCGCTGCCAGCGAGAGTCTCTTTCAGATATTGAATACCAGAGGACAGTTGAACTCATGTTCAGGTGAGTTGGGCTGGACTTGATAATCACTGCAGTTTTTTATGTTTCTCTGCTTTAAAAAAAGTGTGCTGGCTGCGAGAGGTCTTCTGTTTCCTCCCTCTGAAGCAAACTGTTTCATCTGTCAGTTTGGAGAAATACAGCAAGTGCTTTAGTTAGGCCTGCTTTAAGCTGATTTGCTAGCCTAACCTTCATATACTTTGTGCTTATAGCAGGATGGGAGAAGAGGTGCTGGGGGTGAGGGGAACAACTGCTGAGGGAGGAAAAAACAAGGGAAAGAAGAAAAGGGAAGATGAGGAAAGTGATGCATGTTCTTGGCTCTTTATGAAATTGTGGGTGGTGAGTTGATACTTGATGATCGTGCATTAGTGGAACTTCTGGTGCACATTGGATACTCAATAGTAGCACTGGGAGCATGTTCTCATGTGGGAGTTTTTTCAGGAAAACAAATCCACTGACCTTCAGTTGTATTGTACTGTGTACAGGAAATTGCTTCCCTGCTTCTTGTGGGAAAACAGCTGCTGGTTTCCATGACACATCTGTAGAGGATGGATCACTTGCAAGTAGATGCATCTTTAGGGAGCATCAGCTTATTGTAATTTTAATTCCTTGTTTCATTCTTGAAACAAGCACACGTTACATCTCAGTATGTGCATTGCAAAAACAAATGCTGAGAAGCTCCCTTTGCTGCCCCTAACAACTCATGCTTTTTCTTTGTAGAGATGTTTTGGAAGAACCTACAGAGGAGGAGTTGATGGAAAAACTGCACCAGCACCCACACCTGCAGTTATGTAGGTGACTGGTGGGAAGGACTGATTTATTTAGACCTCTGTTTTCTTGAGGTTGTCAGCTGGAAGAAACTGAATGGATTTTCTGTGAGATGCTGTTAGGAGAGGGGCTTGTAGGACAGTATGTGAGGTTTTGCTTGGCAATTCTCTGCAGAAAGGTTTTTTATTTTGGGTTCATATCTTTTTTTGAAAAAGATTTGGATCTGGCTAACTTGATTTTAAGTTGCAATTTTAGAAGGAGTATTGCAGCTGTTATTTTTATAGGGTGTTGATATCAGAAGGTTTTATTTTCCTTTTTTTTAATAGGGAAAGTCTGTTTAAAATGACAGTGCACTTTAAAACATGAACTTTATAACCACTAAGCCTGCTACTTTTTTCAGCACAAGAAAATGGAGCTGCCTTTTCTGGCAGGCAAGTGTGGCAAGGGCTGTGCCCTGCAATTCATGAATGGATTAGGCAGGACCAGAACAAAATCCTTAATCTTCTTGTAGTGAGAGTTGAAACACTATTTTTATTGTAATGTGACACCAGCATATCTTACCAAATTTTCAGGAGTTAATCACGTCGGAACACAATCAATTCCAGCTTAGCAACAGGGACTGCCTGCTTTGCACATCCCCTATTTTTCTTTGCTTTCCGTGGGGATTCGTGCTGGTTGTGCCATGCTGGTCACTGAGAGCAGTTAGAACCTGGGCTGGAGCAATTGCACTCATGGTTTTCAATGTGGTAAAAGTGAGCTCTCTTTTAGAGTCAATGTTCTCATGTTGCTCTTTGCTGAACCTCTTCCTTTTACTTTCTTCCAAGTCCTGTTCTATGCTGTGTTGTATTCCATGAAAAAGCTAAGGGGAATGAACTTTGGCTGGAATGTTGTACCATGATCACTGGAGTCGCCCACTTAAAGGGGGAAGGGGGAAAAAAAAAAGGTTGAATGGGATAATCAAAGTGCTTAACAGTTGAAATTTTAATTTGAGCCGTGGGAATTGAAGGTGCTCAACCAGTATTGCAGGATCACATTCTTTTATGGCTTAATGACCACATGCTGTGTACCACTAACTTTCACCCGGGTAAAACTTTTTGGGTAAATCAGTTTCTCAACAAATCCAAAGTGGAGGGTTCACAGTAAGCTGTGTCCACATGCTTTTCATTATCCCTTAGTGTTCCTCTAAAAAGGTGGTTTTGCTTGAATCTCTGTCACAACTGGTAAACTGCTATGAAGAATAGAATCTACCACAGCTACTGTTTTTATGTGTGAAAATGAAACTGCCCTTTGGGGCACTGCCTTCTCATTGAGACACTTGTCACCGAAATAGGCATTATTGTGGTCACCTCTGTATTGACAAAGGCTTGGGGGAGGTAATTGGCTACTATGTATAAGTCCCTTGATTCTTTTTTTAGTTAAAAAACATTTTTCAAAAGTGCCAAGCAGTCATCCTGTGTACCTTTCCTCCTCTTTTTTCATCGTTTGCCTTTTCTCTCTGTCCTGCATGAAGGAGAGGAAAATATCCAGGATGATGGTGTGTTTGAGGTCAAAACCATATTTTTGCCTTGTTGTCTCACTGTTCAGAAATTACTTAATGATTCTTGTCTGTTTCTTTATCTTTTGCCTGTATTTTCTTTGTGCCGTGGAGCAAAATGTGTTGTAGCTATCATCTGTGTAGAGCAAATGTGAGCTGTGTTCTGAGCTACTCCTGCAATCTTTCTTTACTTCTGTAATCCTGCCTCTTAAGGCATGCCCTTGTCTGTGTGCAGTGTCTTGTCTCTGTTCCTGGTTTCAGTGGCATCATCGTGCTTATTTTCAGTCATGCACTTAAAACACTCATCAAGGCAAGCCGATAAAGGCATCAGCACACAGTTTTTCTAGTTTTGAGTTTGTTTTGTTCAGTATGGCTTTATGTCAGGATGGTTTCAGTTCCTTCTAGCATGATTTATAATCACTGCCACCAATGTATTGGGATTTATTAAGCAGTGGTTGAGCAGTCTTATTTTACCTTTTTACTGAAAAAAAATTATTTTTTGTTTTCCACTTTTCTGAATACTTGAAGTACCTTTGCCTTGCCAGAAAGGAAGTGTCCGGTTCTTATCAACCTGCAAGTCTGATTATTTTTTTTGGCCTCTTGAGGTTGTTTGGGGTTTTGTGGTTGGTTTTTTTTTTTTTTTTTTTTAATGTTTTTGCCATTGCATTACACTACAATCTACCAAAGCAACACAAATTGGTGTGGGATTACCATAAACATCACAACTGTCTCCATTATGCCATCTTTGCATCTGGTCAAATGTGGAGAAGGCATTCTGAAGGGACTAGTCTGTCTTGTTCTTGTTTCACACTTGTGTAATTGACTGAAAGTGTAACTAGAATTTAATACAAAATTGTGCTACCTAATGTCACTTGAACTGGAAGATGTAAATGACCACAAATCTTATGCAATAATTGTGTAAATCATGAAAATGGATGTATGTCATTAGGTAAAATTTGAGGTATGAATTATTAAAAAAGTTTTTTTCTTCTTAAACCATGAAAATAATTGGGGTGTTGAAATGATTCTTGTGGTTTATTTTTGCCTTTCCCTTGCTACTGATTTCTGCAGTGCTCGACATCTCTGTTCCCATTGTTTTTGCCAGTTAAAGGCTGGGCCCCTGGAGGAGGTTACGTGCAAGTGGGATATAAGTGCTTGGTTTCAATATGCAGACCTAAAGGATGCTGCTCTGTTATTTCCCAGTTCTAGAGGCACATAGCATCCTCTGTGGGTACTTGATACACTCAGTTTTTAAGGTGAAATCTCATTGGAGCTGAGCATCGATGGTTTTGAGCAGGTTGATTTTCATTTGCATTTCAGTCTCTGCAAAACAGGTATTCCTTCATCTCTCTTTTCCCCAAGAGATCAGTGCAAAAGCATTCTCATAGCAGTTCAGCTGGGGCAGATTTTGCACATAATTTAGCAGAGTCCATGGTATTCTTTGGTAGCATGTTCTGGTTCAGAAGGGGTTTCATTAAGGACAGAGCAAAATCAATTCTGGAATAAGCTGACATCTCTGACAATGGTTGTTGCAGATGCTTAGGTGGAGCATATGAAAGCCAAAGCAAAGAGAAGGTCATCTTGTGTTATTAAAGCAGGATCAGATATTTCTAGCTTCTGCAGGAAGACATTAATCACCTAATTAAGGCTAATTTGAGACTCCTTGTGTATTTTTTTTTCCCCTTCCTGATTTGCTATGAATTTTTATTGCTTAAAGATTTAGGAGTGGAGGGAGAGGAAAGATTCAGTGGAAGTGTTCTTGATTCTTTTAGTAAAAATACAGAAATACAGTGATGAACCTCACAGGCACACTTAACTATGAACTTGGCACATTTTGGGGAATATTGCTTTGCATCCCTCCAACACTTCTTAAAGTGCAGGAAAAAAAAATAAAAGGGCATCTAAAGCTAGAAGAAAAAACAGGGCCTGTAGGAAAATGATGCAGGTTGTAGATTAGTTACCTTCACCTCATGTTTCAGAGCTATCTCTTATCTTGCTAGATATTTTGTCTTTTCACTTGCCTGTGTATTAGGAGTACCACAGGCACTTACCACAGCTTTTGCAGTTTAACATTGTGCTTTAGTCAGATCCAGTCATTCCAGTGCTCTGTCTTGGGGTTTTATTAAAAACAAAATAAAAATAGGTGTTTGCCCACATAATTTATGTAGGTGTTAATGATTTTTTTTCTTTTACTAGATTTTTGTCTAATTCAAAATGCATACAGCTCTTAGGAGCTTTCCACAAATCAATGATTCAGTGAACCAATAGTTTTGACTTAATCTGCAGTCTTTATAAACATTCAGAGCCATTTTGTTATGTGAACTCTGGGTAGGAATAATTTGGGGTTCGTGGGTGGAGGGGTAAAAGTGGCTTTGTAATCCATCTCTAAGCAATACACTCTACATGACAGTGTTTCAAAATGACCTTAATAAACTGGAGGAAGTTACTGAAATTACTGAAGTAAAATTTAGAGATAAATATGCACTGTTACAATTTAGTAGTACATGGCAGGGAAAAAGTGGTATTAGAAGACAAATATTATGGAGCTGATAGTGTACTGCAAGTTGAATGAGCTAACAGCATCTGAAAGAGCTCAAGAAGATAATTGCTTTGCTGTAAGTTTTAATAGTACTTCCCTTTGGGCCCCACTGTTTCCATTTTGGGGCCTGCGTTTTAAAATAAATATTTGGGGGAAGGTGTTCATTACAGGACAGTTACAGAGGTCTTAAGACATTTGAAAGGTGTGAGTTTAGAAGAACTTCAGACGAAATAATTTGTTCAGACCAACAGGAGACAGGCAAATAGTTTTTAAACACTATTCAAATATGTAAATGGTTGAGAGGAGCGAACTGTTGATGCTGTGTAATCTCTGTGTGCTGGTTGTAGGAGAAGCTGTAGTTTGGATTTGAGGCTGCTCCCTAGTGCTGAGCACTGTATCTGGGAGGTTGCAGACTCCCCTTCGCTCGAGAGCTGTTCTAGGAAGGATTTGACAGTCACCTGCTACAGCTTTGTCTGGATGTTTGTGAACCTGCCCCTGCGTGGTGGTGGCTCAGCTGCTCCCTGAGATCCTGTCCCGCCTACCTCTCTGTGGTTTCACTGGAAGGAATTCCCATGGCTGTAACAAACCTAGCTGTTGTTACAGCATGTGCTGCTAGATCCAGCTAATGGCTTACAAATGTTTACAGCGTGCAAGTATCGTACAAGTAGGGATAGCAAAATCAAAACTATGCTCCTTCAGCTTCTCATTACACACAGGAAGATGAGCTTGAGTTGTGTGTGCTGTCTTGCTGATAGTTGACCTTGCACTAGCTCCCCGTGGTTCTCCATGCAGTTCACTTTGCTGGGTTCCCTTTAACCTCATTTCTACATCCCTTAGCTTTTTGGGCAAGAAGAGGGCATTTGTTGCCCTTCTCCCAGTTTGTGTTGGCTCACTGACAAGCCAAGTTGGTTGGATAACTTGATTTTTCCCGTGATGAGAACACTTAGTTTGAGCACTCTGCTCTGCCTGCTACCAGATGTCACAAAATGCACGACACTCACACCTCGCACAGTTCAGCTCTTCTTTCAAACTTGGTTTGGTGAATGAATTCAAAAGTTGTTACCAGGGGACAGATGCTGCAAAAATCCTAGGAAAGCTAGAAAACCTTATGTAAAGCAATGATGTAGTAATTAACCTTAGTATTACAAAACCTTACCTTACCAAAGGTAATGGTGAAGTAGTTAACAAGTTTCATTTTGTTTATTGAAGTAGGTCTGATGTTTCTCTGGATCCAAGGCAGAGTAGAATTTGAAGCCTTTCTTGATTTCTTTCCTGCACCTTCCAGACATACCATCCCTTTTTTTAAAAAAGATAAAATAGATCATGAAGTATCTAAATGATAAAGTTAAGGTCATGGGAAGTCTGTTGCTAATTTAGGAATAAACACCAGATCATAAGACTTTCATTATCATAAAGTTCATATTTCATTATGAACTCAAAACCTCTTCTATATTTGTAGAGCTACAATTTTCCCAGCATAAAGGGAAAGAAGATGGTCAGAAAAAAAACCCCTCAAAGCTGAGCTGGCATTTTTCAAATACTAAGTACACAGGGATATGTCCACCAAGCCACTGGAAGAGCCACCTATCATTATCTCCCACAGAGATGAGAAGAACTTCAAGCCTGTATAAAATGGAGTCACAAGGCATAATGAATGCTTTTCAAAAGTGTCTTAGCTTAGTTAACTAAAATTGTTGCAATTCTGGAGGAAAAACTGTGATGTGCAGTTACCTCCGTCATCTACACACTTGTTTGCCAAAGGAAGCAAAAGGCTATTTTGTCGTGAGCTACCTTTGTTACCCACTATAAACCTGAAACCTAAATGTTGCCTTTGATGTAGAATTCCAGCCATTTATGTAGTTTATTTGCATTATTTTCTTATCTAGTCCTATACTTCAATTTTTTCCACAGTAATTGTATAAAACAAATGGTTCACTGATGCAGAATTTCTTAACTGTAAGCCAGAGGCAATTGCAGCTTGTCCTTTAATGCTAGAAATTCCTTGTAACAGTCTCAGTCATCTTTTTCCCATTAACCAGTTGAACAGGTGGTGTCTTTGTTGTGTGCAGAGACTTTCATGGACCCCATCACTGCAGCGAGTGCCTCCCAAGCACTCTTCTGAAAACATCCTGCTGGGATAGGAAAATATTGCTATCCTTATTTTGTAGATGATCAGCTGAGATATTTGGTGATCTGCCCGCAGCCGAGCTTTAAATCCGTGGGAGAGTTAAGAATAAAACCTGCAGTCCCTGCTCACTGCCTTTGCTAACACACAATACTGCCTTCTTTTTTTTTTGCACCAGCTGTGAGCTTCAGTTACATGTTTAGAAGATGATGTTGACTTTTCCACATCAGTTGGTTTATAATTTTGTTGCTGCCTATTCTTGTATATAACTTTTTTACTTTGTTTTAAAATTAAAGAAAAAAAAAAAACCCCCAGAACCTCTAAACTTCTAACTCTACTTATTTCCTATCTTATCAAAAGAGGAGGGAGGACTCTTACTGATTTGCCATCTTATTTATAAATATTTACTAGGGATGAGCTGAGGCTGGCACGTGTGCTGGAAGTTTGGTAAGGGGAAGTAAACTGATAGATTCTAGTTATTAAGTCACTACTTCAGCTGTATAAACTACAGGAAAAATACAGGATGACCATCCTAAACTACAGCTCCAGCCTTCTGTCGGACCTGAAACACACTTCAAAAATGCTTTTAGCCTCATCTTCCTTTGTACTTCTTGTGTTTTGTTCTTTGAGGTGAGTGAACAGTCTTACTTGTCAGAGCTGGTGAGCGCTTGCAGCATCGTAGTGAATTTGGTAAACTGCCCAGGAGGCCAATTGCCCTGCACAGTCTCACTGGCAAAGGATCATCAGCATTTGAGAGGGTGGAAATTCATGTCAAAATAGAAAATGGAGTGCATTTTTAAGACCAGGTTCTGCTGTGTAGCAGGTGTGTGTGTCTATGTAATGTGAAATACAATCTCTAATACAACCACAGGTTGCTGGGCTGGATGCAGAAATTACTGAGTTGAATTGTGAGGATTGTGTTACACAGCCTGTCACATTAGGTAAGACCAGAAGGGATTTTGATTTTTATGCTTAAAATTAGGGTTATTGTGTAGGATTCTGGCTAAAAGCAGACTGGATTTGTTAGCTCCCAGGAAAGAACTGCTGTTTTGTGTCTGCTGCAAAACTGTAACACTATAGCATTGAACTGGCTGGTGGTGGTGGTGTAACAATGGCCTTGTACATTGAGCATCCTTCTGAGGTGAGCTGGGAAGCCAGTCTGGCCTGTACTGTTTTATTATGTTAGGTCTCCTTGCCTTTAGGAATGAATTTGTTCCTCACATAACGTGCTGAGCTGCTGACAGTGCTCTTTTTTGGTTTTTTTTTTTTTTTAATGTACTGATCTTAGAAAGTAAAACTTGAGTCTTTAATGTGCCTTCCCGTATCTGTTTAATACCAGTGAGAGTAATCTTGCATTTCACGAAAACTACAAGTGTTTAGTTCCCAGCATCCTGGATAATTGGTGGTTTCTCTGAAAAGACTTGGACAACTGCTATAGGAAAACACCTCTAAAGAAGTTCCCTGTAAAATCAAAGGTGAAGGTGTTAAGCCCAGACAATAACTCTTAGATCAAAGTAGCCAGCAGAAGGGGCCGTAGGGGAATAGGATGTCCTTTAAGCTTCACTATGTTGTGTGAGGTGTTGCCCCTTTCTTTCTGTAATCAGATTTCATGAAGAAAGCAAAGCTATTCTTTCCTGATGTAATTGAATCAGAGCCCTCAGCTAGATGATCAGCAGGGAAAGCACCTGCCTTCCTTGCTTTAGATTTGGTGATAGACCCCAGTTTTTGATAGGAGTTGGTTAATCCATAATCCAAGCATGTGCCCACAGCAACACCTGCCACGCAGGTGAGCTTTTAATCTTGTTAATATACAAATATAATATAGATTTTTGTATTAACCTCACACACATAAACACCCAATAGTAAATGTCACAAGGAGGAAAATTTAATAAAATGAGATTATAAATGTGTAATGTACTTTTTGTTGGCTAAAAAAGTTGCCCACATGTTGTAATTGAGGTCTGAAGTTAACTTGCTTGCTGAGGCCTCTCTAGGGTAGATTACACAGACTAAGAGAGCATGTGAAAAAATGTTTTTCATGCTCTGCTTTTCTTCCTGTTTTGTCCACTGGCCTTTCCTCCTTAGCTCTGTCTTGGGTTGGTGCCCACTGTAATATCTACTGCCATCAAACTCAGCACTTAGAAATTAGGCACATGTTTGAAACATCTGCTCATTTGAGACCCTCCACAGTGACTATTAACTTTTGCCTCTGACGTTTTCCAAAGCCCTTGGTTCTCTTCTCATCTCCTGAGTGACCCTGACTCAGTCCTCTGGAGATCTGTAAAGCAGGGTCCTCTATTTCCTAATAGGGTAGACACTGGAAAATGAGGTATGAGGAAAATTTGGGTTCAGGCTTAAATATTCTAAGGCTCACATGCATTGTGTATGTGGACATTGTGGAATGTAGGTCTGAGGTACCTCATATGCAGTTCTGCACCAAATTTTCATGCATGTCATTTGTGATCTGCACAGAGAGGTGTAACCTGGCTTTTCACCAGACACTCATGAACAGGTGTTTGGGGAGGAACACATCTAGTTCATTAAAGGAGGAAGAGCTGAATTAAATCCCAATCCCACACAGATAAGACGGTGGTTTGGATTAAAAGGTTTGTGATCCATCAATGTATGTCTGAATCCCACTGAGAGGAATGGAATTCCATTGTATAAACAAATTTTGAAAGATTTGTCCCAACTATGTTACATGACAGATACATTTTCTGTGGCCACCAGCACATTGGTGTGGTAACAAACTTGCCAGAAAGCAGAACTAATGTTTTAGGGAACACTGTGCTGTATCATTTTACAGAACAAACTGTTGATGGAATATTTTTGAGGAACTAGCTCTGTTATTTCATTGCTCCTCCAGCAAATTTACACTGGTTTGTGCCCTTAGGAGGGACTTTGAAGGGGTGTTATGGTGCTCCTTTGACACTGCTTTTCCATAATTTTTGGTAGTGCCTCCCCTGTTATATTATATGACTGAGGGAAATACCATAGCCATCAAAACATGGAAACACAGATCTGTCTTGTACCTTGTGGTGGTGTTCAGGCTGAAGCAGAGTATGTGTAAAATATTGCCATTTGAATTTGGTCCCTGCAGAGCTGGGCTGACCAGTGGGGTTAATGGGATGGAGCCCCCTGACCAGCAAAGGCTGCGTTGCCATTTATGCTCTAGGTCATTTTATAGGGTTGCTGTCACAGTCTTTCTAACTGTGCAATATCATCTTGGCTGGTTCATTGTGATGTAGAAAAGAATACTCCTGTGCAAGGTAGTGGTAGGTCAGGCACAGCGCTCTCAAAATAATTTTGGAGTAAGTTTTAAAAAACTGGATTATCTGACCTATCACAGAAGGCAGAGAATCTGCTCTGTAGGCTCCTTGGAGCAGAAATCCTCTCTCTGGAAATTGAGATAGATGAAGACAAGGAGCACTTTCCAGGGAAGAAACTGTGCCAAAATGACTTTAAGCACAAAAAATTATCTCAGGATTGGGGACTGAACCCCGTTTGCTGCTCCATTACCTCTAGTAGACCTTTCTCCTCAGTAAATTTGACCTAAAGTTGTGATTTTGGTTCTTGTCAAACACATCTTGATTTGCAACTATGATGGTGGATTTTTTTTCCAGCAGTTCTGTTAAGATCTCTGCCGGCCGGGCTGCTCCCAGCCTGGCTGCAGGTTAACGGGGTCCAAGCCCGCGTGAGCTAGCGACTGGAAGATGGTAACNTCCCATCCTTTTTGTACAGACTGGTTGGTGTTTCCTCACAGTTACCATCCTCTTTGTGATCTCTTGACAGTGCTTAAGAAGGAAGCTTCCCGGTCACAGACCAGTGTTTCATGGGAGCAACAAACAGGGGAGGTCAGGAGTTTTCTTTTCGGGTACTGCAAAATCACTTTGAGATGCCAACAACTAAAAACATGAAAATTCATAAAGAAGAGATAATCTGTATCTTTATTTTATTTTTTAAAAAGTTTTTTAGTGTACTATTTTTTGTCTTTTTCTTCTTCTTTTTTTTTTTTTTTTTGACACGGGAGGCTTTTTTTAACTCTCTAGCTGTGTTTTTAGCCAGCAGAGGGAGTTCAAGCCCCCGTTTTACACTGACCGTGCAGGCTGGGCTGTGTGGTCAGCACTTCTGGATGCACTTAATGGAACATTCTCAGCATAGCTAAGTGCTGGGGCCTGAATCAAGGGGGTTGGAATACAATCGGGTTTTGTTTTTTAATGGCAAAACATAAAAAGGTGTATTTTGAGGCAGTGAATTATCGGTAATACACATCTGTTTGTACCAAAATATTTGTATCTGTAACACTTCTGCACTGTGCTTGGAGTATGAAAATGTAAGAGTATGAAAGTGGCACTTATAAAGTGCCAAGTCCAGCTTTGTTGTCTCACAGTTAAATACCATTAACCACTAATGAGTCTCAGAACAATCTCTGATCTTTGAGAACCCCAGAGAGCAGCAGCGGACAGAACGTTTTGGAAATAACGTCTAACTTTTAATGCAGTGTTCAAATCTTCTTGTAGATGGTTATTGGGAAAGAAGTTAATTCTTCCTTCCTTCAGGTTTTTAGTGTATTATTCTACAACCTGTATGTTCTGGTGAGAGGAACATCCTTGTGTGCCAAAACAAGAATAGTAATGAAATAGGTGAAAATAAATCAAGCACTGCTGGGCTTCCTTTAAAGCTGTAATTGTGGTTCCTCTGTGACAATAAACTCTCAACTGAGCCTTCACCCCTGAGCAGTCAGGGTCTTTTATACCAGCTCAAGCTGATAACTGAAACTGTAAACCACATCTTAAAGTAATTCATTGTATACTCTGGGCTGACAAATGTTAAATTATACTAATTTGAGCTGATGCACATGTTCCTGCCCTGGAATTCTGGGCAGATTCCTCAGAACTGAGCAGCTTGTTCTTGTGTGCAAGTACATATTGACAAAAATTACTTGGCTGTTTCTTGGATTTCCTTAAACTGGCACTCTACAAATGTCTATTTTTACCCCAAGGAAAGCTGAAGCGTTCAAACTTTTGAGGACTTAATTATAGGTGGGGTGAACCTCAAGACCCAAGTTACAGCATTTCCCCTTTTTCACTTAAACCTGGCGGGCTACCACTTGTGTTTACACAGCATTGCAAACTAAATTTAGACGTAGTAGTGAGGACTAAAACAAGTTGTGCTTTGTCAGGAGGGCAAAGAAAGGAACTGAGAGGTGGAAACAGTGAGGGGAATCAGCGTGTCTGGCATTGACACAGTGCTGCGAAATCAACGCTTTGATGGCCTATAAAGCATAATAAGAGCTGTGTGAAAGGTTTGCTGTGCTTAGCTGGCATTATCTCTCGTGCAAAGGAAAGTACATTGTAAACCAGTAAAAATTAACTGCCGCAGCACAATGATGGTTTTGTGACTGGGAATTCAGATAAAGTTTTGCCGCTGTTGGCGGAACGATGAAAAGGACTGGGGCCATTTGCATACAGGTGAAGAGAGGCGGTGATGTCCCCTGTTCTCCAGAGGCCAAGGCACCACAGGTATGCAAAGTGCTTCAGCTTTAAGTGCTGCCTTTAATTTAACCTGATTTTTTTTTTTTTTTTTTAAACCTGGTTGTAGAGTAGGAGAAAAGGGTCTTGGGAAAAGGACAATCCCAGGAAACGTCATTGGGTGGCAGCAGAGCATTTACCACTTGCCATGGCATCCCAGCAAAATAAAGCCAGAAGGAACTGAAGTTCTGCATGTTTGTGATATAGGTAACTGCAGACGAGATCTCAGAATGGTATTTGTGGTGAGACAGCCTTTTGTTGTTGAGATACAAGATTTCTCTCTAGAAGTGTGTTTGCATGTGAGTATGTGTCTGTGTATATATGTAAAAATATGTATTTATATACAAACCTGCATGTACATGTAAACATAAAAGCTGTGCCTCTGCAGGTGAGGTTTGCTCTGTGATAGTGAGGAGCTTTAATGTGATTACAGCAACTACCAGCTCCCAAATTAGATCCCATATCCCTGACAGACCAAGCTTGTTCCCAAGAGATATATCTTGGTGCTGGTATGAATAAACCTGTGTAAAAGTTCTAAATTAATTTTTCTACTGGGAAGGATCAAGTGGGTCTGTGAATGTGGCCAGAAGAAGTGGTAGTTTTTATTAGTAATTTTTGGTTTTCTGTAGTAAAAGTATGACAAGCAGGACAGTATTTGTTATCCTTTTAGGAAGAAGTTCACCTCTCCATATTTGTTCTACAGTGTGAATATTTAGGCTTTTTGGATAAGCACTTTTTGCTTGAAGCACTTCAAAAATCTATCTTGTTTTTGGAACTAGGAGCTAAGTGTGTTTTGGGTGTGTTCATTTCAGTGAAGAGACAGAGCATTTGTTTTTATTTGTTTTGTGTTTTCCTTTAGCACCTCACCATGTAGCTAACACACAGGAATGTGGCATGGCCGTAAGGAGAACACAAACTGCAGCAGGCATACGTACATTTCCTTTATGGAGTTATATCTTTGCTTGCTAGCTTTTTTTAAATTGTGAGTTGCTGCTTTTGTAAGGAAATCTCTTACCTTCTAACTGCCCGTTCTGCTGTCACCCCCATGGAAATGCCATCAATCTCCTACTTTATGGGCAATGTCGCTGCAAATGTGGAAACTCAGTGACTGGAAGGAATTTAACATCTTTCTTTTGCTACTTCGCCTGGGAATAAGGAAGTTAAAACTGTCTCCATGGACTTCCTGCAGGCATCAGGGAAGGGCTGGCTTTGGGAATTGCTTGTCCCTGAAATAGGGAGAGACCTCTGGGGTTCACTGCTCCTAATGAGCACCGAATGTCAGGTACCAATCCTTACAGTCTGGCCTGAAGATCTTGCCTTAGTAATGCTGAGGTTTTTCTGAACTACACTGATTTCTGTTTGGTTCAAGCCCAAGGCCCACAGCCCATAGAAACAAGAACAAGCTCTGAACAAGAGCTGCCCTGTTTCCAAGCTCTCACAGAGCTCAGGATTCAGTACTTGCTTCTGTATCTCCAAAAGTTATGATCTTGCACCAGTAAGAGGCAGCATTTTCTGGATCCCAGCTCCCTAGGAGCCCTAAACCCTTGTTCCCTGGTGGCATATGGCTGCTTCTTCTGGCTCCTGCAGAGTTTAATAAAGCCTATTTTTATACCATGCCTGAGTGCTGTTGGGAACTCTCTGAAGAAAGGTATCTCTAAAATGATATTGCTATTTGTTTGCACAGATTACTGCAAGAGATTCTCAACTTCTAGTAGCTAAGACATCAGATGTCCCTTGTCCTGAAAAGCTTGGAAAATTAGGTAAGAGTTTCTTTTCTCACAAAATTAATGTGAGAAAAGAAACCTGTTCAGTCATAGGAAGGTTCTTTGTATTTGGACCGGATGTCATGAGGTTATTACATTAGATCATCTTTGTTCTATCTGCAGTGATTTAATTACAGTGAATTCAGTTAACTCCTGAATTTTTCTCTTATTAGTTTAAATAATTCCCTTGTTAATTGTTGCACCTACACAGCTCTGGGGTTATTTTTATTTGCCTATACACAGGTGAAATGTCCCCTTATGCAGTATTTAGTTATTTGCTTCCATGCTTTGTGTACCTTTTGCAGAACATTCAGGTGTTAGACTGGAAATGACAGGAACTGTGGTACTGAAGGTCAAATGTACAAACTCTTAGGATACCCCGCTTTGGCACTAATGTCTAACCTAGGAATGCAGCCATCAGTGAGAATGTGATGGTAGAAACAACATCTGAGCTTTTTATCTGTAGAGAATTTATTAGAAACTGCTTTGGGATTATGGTGATAGAAAATGTTGGTGACTAATGGGAGTGTTCTCATTTTTTCATTTGGAGTACATGTAGCAAAATTTTCTTATTTTCTTTTGGACAAAGACACTGCTTGAGGAAAGAGGCTGATACTGGAAAAACTTCTTTTATTAGAGAAATCCATTATACTTGTTCTAATACTGAGGTTTCATGTTCTTTTCAAGACACTGTGCTGCTTCTGTCTCTTGGAGGAGTCAGCTCTCTAAATCTCAGCTTTATAACCCTTAGTTAATTAATAGTTCTTTGGAACACACTGCCTCTGGCTTTCATTTTCTTCACATTCAAGGATTTGCCAACCTGACTGCAGAAAAATCATGGTGCCTATTGTCCTGTGCCTATTTCGCATGCTGACAATGGGAAAACTTGCTTTTCCCCACGTTTGCAATGACATCCTTATCTTCTCTAGGGGTTACTTCAAGAGGATAACCACCATTTCCTCCCAGTTCAGCTTCCCCGTGTCAAAGATATTTGATGGTTTCCAAGGTGGGGGGAGCATGGCATTTTGCAGGCTGATAATTCCATGTGTACCTGTTTCAAAGGATGTATCTTAGGGCAAATCTCCAAGAGACATAAAACCATCATGTTAACAAAATAACATAAGGATCTGTAAGGTCAGCACTGACTGTAGAGCCCTTACAGCCTCAGTGACTGCAACCAAAGGCCCTTCCTGCTAGTAATGCTAACAGGAATTTCTGGAGCTTCCTTTGGATCTGCTGTGGATTCAGCAAAAGTGCATCCAAACCTCACATGTTTAAAAGGCTGAATTTTGGGCCTAATGATTTGCCCATTTCAACAAAAGTTCATTTTAGCTAGAAAGCTTTCAATTAGGAAAGACCCCACCCAAATTCTTGAGCAAACAAAGAGGAAAGAAGGTGCTGCCATTGTGAAGGAGGGCACCTGAAGTCATCAAAGGATTCATGCCTTTTTGGGGCACTTTGTTACGAATCAGGGGTTTCCACCTCTTTTCCAGTGTACCACAGACCACTGGAATTTCATGTGGCCCTATATAAAAGGAAATGATTTTGTATTATTCATAAAGTAGTGTTTCAATCATTTTGTCTGTTTTGTTTCCCTCAATTTACCTGCAGAGGGCTGAAGGATTGATCACCTACTTAACTTAGCTTGAATTCACAGCTAAAGTAGTCAAACTATGCTGTTCCTGCCAGGGTTTGTCACTCTGTGCTGTCTGAACTCATGTTGTGGGCTGCAAACCTTGCTGGTCCATCCTCTCAGGAGCTGAGTAGTGTTCACAGCAAAATTGTCAGATGTCCCTTCTCAAGGAAGTGTGGCATTTTGAAGCATATATAATAGTTTTACTGCAGAGCTGCCAAGTGGATGCCTTTCTGCAATGAGTAGTTTTAAGCTTTTTAGATCTGCCTGATGGTTTCTGGTCTGTGTGAGGGATGATGATTAGATAAGGTGGCTGTAAATGGCCCATCTTGATCTGAAACTAATGTCTCTTTCCACAGAAGCCTCGGCTGACTGCTCAGTGCACATTCAGGAAAGTTCTCCCACTCTCCTGGTTGCATGCCCTACTGAGTTGGGTTAAAAACAGAGCTTTGCATTCTGAGAACGTAGCCAAAGGTGGAAACCTGAGCTTCATGGGAAAGAAAATAGATCCTTTTGGCATGTCAGAATGGGTTAGTTCTTGCAATAACTCCATGCTTTCCCCGCAACGAGAAGGCTGGGATTCTGAGTTCCCATTTCCTTAAGTGGTAGAAATCCAGCTCCTACTCTGCAGAATTTGTGGTTAAATTGCCTTTTAGCTGTTCTTCAGAAGAGTGAATTATTTCTTCATTCTAACTCCACTTAAAGGTCTGAAAGATTTCTTCTGGTTTCGGTGGCCTTTGGTCAGGCCTGGGATGTGTTATGAAAACAACAGGGACTGCCACTGTGGCTTTTTTTGACCCTAAAGCAAATTTTCAGGTGACATCAAGCTCAGGGTGGTGACACACCTGAGGGATGAGATGCTATCCAGAGAGACCTGGAAAAGCTCAAGAAGTGGGCCCTTTGGAATCTCATGAGGTTTAACAAGACCAAGTGCCAATGCTGCACCTGGGTCAGGTTAGCCCTTGGTATCAATCCAGCCTGGGGATGAACAGAACCAGAGTAGCCCTGTGAGAAGGATTTGGAGGTACTGGTGCGTGAGGGGCTGGACATGAGCCAGGAATGTGCAACTGCAGCCCCAGAAAGCCACCCATGTCCTGGGCTGCATCCAAAGCCCTGTGGGCAGCAGGAGAGGGAGGGGATTCTGCCTCTCTGCTCTGGTGAGCTCCCACCTGCAGTGCTGCATCCAGCTCTGCAGCCCCAGCACAGGAAGGACATGGAGCTGTTGGAGTGAGTCCAGAGGAGGCCACCAAGGTAATGCAGCACCTCTCCTGTGAGGAAAGGCTGAGAGAATTGGGATTGTTCAGCCTGGAGAAGAAAAGACTTAGGGATGACCTAACTGTGGCCTCCAGCACCTGAATGGAGCCTGCAAGAAAGATGGAGAGAGACTTTTTACAAGAGCATGGAGTGACAGGACAAGGGGGAATGGATTCAGACTGAGAGTAGATTTAGATTAGATATTAAAAAAAATTCTTTACTGGAGGGTGGTGAGGCCCTGGCACAGGCTGCCCAGAGAAGCTGTGGCTGCCCCATCCCTGGAATTGTTCAAGGCCAGATTGGATGGGGCTCTGAGCAACCTGGAATAGTGAAAGGTGTCCCTGCTCAGAGCAGGGAGCTTGGCATGAGATGATCTTTAAGGTGCCTTCCAACACAAACTATTCTAGGATTCTATGATTAACACAGATTGGCAACATACCTGTAGCCTAACCTCCTGGATTTTCCAAGAGTTTTGCCACTAAGAAAATGAAGTACATGGTTGCTGTAAAATTACCAGTAAAAAAATATTTAGATGCTAAACATGTTCAGAAACTTTTAAAATGTTTTTGTGGGTGTCTTCCTGAGTATTTTGAAATTTTTCTGTATCCAATTATGGTCTTTCATAGGAAAATTTTTGCAATTTGAATGTTTTTCTAATTGTATTCAGGCAGCTCAATGAAGAGAAAGGAGTAATTGTGAACAGGTAGAATTTACTCCTAAATACCCTAAAAAGATAAATGATCAACACTCAAAAATAGAATTTCCACTGTGATTTAATATTTCAGAGATGCCTAGAATAAATGTGATTCCATTTCATGCTATAGAAATTGTTTAAAATAAATATTTTTCAAAAGAACTAGTGATTTAGGTTCTATAATGTTTGGCACGTTTGTTATGTGCTTTCTGGGGTTCCTTTTGCAAAGATGGATAAATATGATTGATACCACTCTGGAGAGCATTTACCAGGGACAAATGCAGTCTCTTTTTATTCTTAATTTCTTATGGTAGTGCCTTGAGGCTGGTTAAGATCCAGCCCGTGTTGTATGAGTACACAGAACAGTAAATAATCCCTGTCATAAAGAAACTTTAACCGAAAAAGGCAGCAGGAGGAGAGGGACATACAGAAAAGTAAAGATATAATAAAATAACATTAATTCCAGTGTTTTGTTTTCCTGTTAAGATAAGGTATGTTCTGGGGGAAACTAAGAGGATTGATGGAGGAAAGAAGCTGGCTGAACCTTCACAGGAGGTAAAAGACTGAGAAATGGGGGGAGAAAGGTGGCTCTAAACTGGATGCACAGTGATGAGTCAGAGCCTCTGGATGAGCTCTGACTTGGGAACGATTTTCTTCCTCTTGAGAAGCATAGGGCGTTTTACACATATGTGTAAAACGTGTTTCTGTGTGCTCAGGAGCAGACATCTGCATGAGCTTCACTGGTGGTTTCTCAGGAAGAATACCTGTTTGAATATTTAGCAACGTTCTTATCACTAGGTTTTGATGCAAAGGTTATAAAGCCCATTCAAGTTTTTCTCTGTTCCATGGAGCACAGCAACAACTTTGGATTCTCATATCCCCAAATCCTTTTTAAAGCCATATGCATTTTGTGTCTCTCTTCAGACACGAGCTGTTTCCTGCACAAGGTTCCACCATTCAGAAATAAATTTGAGGTGTGAAGGTTCTTGTTTTCAGTATATCAGGTGTTATTATCTAACCTCAATATTTCGATTAATATCCTCCTCATTTGTTGATGGGGCAAAGAACAGGTAAGTTGGGAGCTGCCTTGATTTTTAAAACCCAAGGCACACAAAGGCCTATTCTCTTTGCAGTAGCATCTCTGCTGAAGTGCTCAGAAAAAACGCAAGGGGTGAAACATTAGATTTCTCTTTTTTGTCTCCTGCAGATTGGAGATGGATTTGGAAAAGGTTTGTTTTTCTTTCATTTAGCCAGGAAAGCTGATTATTGTTAATAATGCTACCTCTAATGTTTCATTGTAATCTTATTTTAAGGAAATGTTTGAGCAACAAGCATTTTTCCCACAGCAATGAAACAATGTACCTTTCCCTGCCAAAGATCACATTCACATATATCCTCCTCATTCCTGTAGCTGGAAGGTGAAGCTTGGAATTCTTCCAGTAGCCTGGCTGCCAATTTGCCATCATTGATCATTATCAGGAGCCATTTGGCTGAGGTGTCTCAGGTGTAGCAAAACATGTTCTTGCTGTGTGTGATGTATTTATTACCTGTGTCAGGTCTTGGGGTCCTGCTTGTCCTGGTTTTCGGAAGGTTTTTGCACTCCATACCTGGCTGTAGTTTGCTAAGAGGTGGCTCCTGTGAAATAATTAAGTCATAGTGCAATGATTGGTTAGGGGGGTGTGTGTGATGAAGCACAAAGAGTTTGCTGGCACCCACACTATAAACAGACCTAATGCTATCCCCTGGCACTCGATGGAAGTTCAGCTATTGAGTTCAGTGAGAGGAGACACCTCCCCAGTGCTCTTTTGACTTCATATTCAGCTCTGTGCCCCCAAAATGTTGCAATGTCTGTTAAGAAAGTTATGAGGTCGTGTCATTCACATGCATTTGGTATAGTCCTCAGTTAAGTAGAAAGAAGAAAAAAAAGGGGAGGGAGGGAAGTGAGGGAGGAAGAAAGAAAAGCCTATCAGCTGCTCTTGCTTCAGTTGCAAAGAAATCAGATTTTTGTCATGTGAAGGTACCTCACAGTATCTACTGCCTTAGGGTTTACCAGTAAGTGACACTGCAAGAACTCATCACGTCGTGATAATACACAAAATGCTGTAAATGCTTTGCATGCTGATTTATTTCTAAACCCAAAATTTCCTCCTAAATGAGATGAAATTTTTTTTCTGTGACAGCTAAGCACTTAGCATCATGCTTTGCATCAGCGCCTTGTTTTAGCAGTGTAGCCATTAAGCTGAGATACAAAAACAGAAAGAATTTTAAAAATTCAATTGATCTTAGTAATTTATGATCCATCCAGTGATGCTTTTTTCATTTTGAGTTTTTCAATTCTGTGTTATTAGCATTACATATGCCACATGAGAATTTGTGTAAATCTCATTTTTATTGAAAGTAAAATAAAAACTGGAAATTTTTCTGGTAGTCTAAGGTTTTATAACAGCTTGTTTGTTCAAAGTCTAAATTCAGAGACAGATTTGACTAATAATAGCCTCAGAACACTACTAATAAATGCTGGAGAACTTGTCAATGCTCAAACAAGCTTGAAGATATTTGAATTATTTGCCAGACTTGGCCTTCACACTGATGGAGTTTGGGCTAGAATGTATGTCCTAGATGGCTGATCAGTTAGTATTGGGTGCCAGACAGCTATTCTTAGTGTTTGTAGTTGTCCATACTTCTTTAACATTTTCATAATCTACTGATCATTTATTAACCCTTTATAAACCATTTATGAACATACCCTGAATAAAAAAGTGTGACCATTCAGGTTTTTTTTCTCAAGTTTAATATTAAAGGCGAGTCCAAGGTCAAGATGGGCACAGGGAGGCTTTAGGGAGCTGATGTAGTTTATATTTTGGCCAGTCAGCTGAGGAACCACGCGGAACTAAAATTAGTAAAGTGTGGGCAGTGAAGAAAGTTCACACGGTGTAATATGCTGTGGGCAGTATTAATGTTGATTTACCCAATCTGTTAATGGCATGGTCTGTCTAGACCTTTGGAACATTCCTCAGCTCCTTATTTAATGTAGGAGGAATCATTTCTGGAATTAGCATATAAATTGTCCAGAGTCAGCAGCCCTTTAAAGCAGTGTTCTACCCTTGTGTCATGGCACAGTAACTGTTCTAAAAAAATAAATTTCCCAGTCAGGCACGTTCTCATGAAGAAGCTCCTGACTTTACGTTGCATGCTGAAAAAGTGCATAAGCCTGAGAAAGTTCATTAAGATTAAAATGGGGAGATGGTCAGGAGTTGATCTGGGTAAGTTGTATTTATTTAGTCACATTAACAAGGGGAAGTGCAGTATGATAAGGAAACACCTGGCAAGGTCTGTCCGTGTAGGTTTACATGTATGTATTGAAACTGGAGGCTTTTCTGACTTTGACATCAATTTTTTTTCCTTTCCTTGGTCTTCCACGTGGCTTGTATACAAACCATGCTGTAGGGTGCCCTCATTCCAGGGCTCGCTCTTACTGGCACTTGTGTGAGAACAAGTCTGCTCCTGGTACCTGGCACTGGGATGCTGCCAAAACAAGGTGCCAGGAACCTGATGGAGGCAAACCCTCCTCCCTGGCTGTTGTTCTTTTGTTGCATCTTCTAAAATCCTGTACTTAACTCCTTTCCGCTTTAGTTGCCAAGAGTAACATGCAGTGCTGTCTGCTAGGTTATCATTTTCCAGGGAAGATGATAAAACATTCAGCTTGGGAATTCCTGCAGGAGTTGGGAACTTGCTTTTTAGAAAGAGTAGATGTGTAGCCAGAGATGAAAAATAAATGTCAATATGATGTAGAAGGTTTATTTGGCATGAATCTGAGATGACCACACTGAGCAGTGAAGCCAATAAAATCTTTGTACTAGGAAATCATGTGTTCTGAACATGCCATGCGCTTTACAGAAGAACTATTCCAGGAATGTTGCTTGAGAGTTTTATATGTTTATTTGGTACTTATTTTTCGTCTCCCTTGCTCCAAAAGCCAGGTGCTTTAATCACAATGAAATCCACTGCCCAGGTCACGGAGAAAAAGAATGGAAAATAATGCAATTACAGCAAGTCCTAAAGATGATCTAAAATAACATTTTTATATGCAACTGAATAATAATTTTAAGTTGGGGTATTTCCTTAACCTCCCCAGGGTTAACTAGTGAATTTCTTACTGAAAATGCCTTATTAAAAACCTTTTTTCCATTCCAGAAAGGTTTGGCTTATGGCCAGGAAAGCCTCCAAGATGCTGGATCTTAAATTTGGCATGGTCCCAGTGTCCATCCTATATGTTGCCCTAGTGTTCTGAAGAAAACATGCGTATCAGAGGAGGGGGGGAGATAAGAATTTTTTCCTGGTTGAATATGAAAAACTGTTCAAGAAGGTAAAAAAAAACCCCCAACAAAACAACAAAAATCAGCTCCCTCAAAACAATTAAAAATTTTTTTTATTTAAAAAAAGCAAAGCTCACGTGGCTAAACACGGGAGTACTGATAGATACATATTACGTGCAGCAAGCAGGGTTTGTGTTCTGTGCTAGAACAGGGAGGCCCTGGTGTCTGTGGGCCCTGAGCTTGATACAAACCAAAAGCCACGGTGCAAGGTGACAGGCAGAGGGTATGGCTTGAGGGGGAACACGGGAGTCGTGGCTCGTGTTTGGATGTTCCAGCTGGGCTGGGATGGGCATGCTGAGCCTTCCCTGCAGAGCGAGCGATAGCAGCTATTTTGTGATGTGAGCTTAGCAACCCAAGGCTTGCGTGTATTTCACAGGCTTCAGGGTGTCTGACCCAAAGATAACCGTGCTTAAAGGTGTCAGAATGTACCAGAAGAACCCGTGCAGGCTCGTGGGTGTAGTGCTTTGGGACAGGCAGGGATTTAGGGAGGTGCCCTGCGACATCTCAACGCACTTCTCTGCCGTCCCGGGGAGCTTTGCCAAGCTTGGGGTGGTAGTTGTGCGTTTGACAGGTATCTCTGAGGGACTAGACTTGGGATTATTTCAATAAATTTGTGCTCAAGTCAGCCCCAATTCTGTGACACAAAAACGTGGTGTTTGTGGGGCACAGAGTCGCATTCTTATGGTCTGCATTAGTTTGAGGGGTCCCCCGTGGGAAAAGGGCTTTGAATTTTCTTATCTATGCTCCTCCGAAATTTTGTAGCTTGTGGTAAAAGATGTATGCTTGTTTTTATGTTTTCCTTTAAAAATATTTCTGCTTCAGTGGCACGTTAAATGTTTGAAGGCTTTCCCCCTCCCTTATTACTCAATTTAATTGGAATTATGGTGCCTATCAAAAAGTATTACTGCAAGGTGACCTGGAAATAATAATTTCCTTTCATCTGTACCAAACATTTGTAGATCATTAAAATGTCACAAATAAAAGGAGTCTTATTCACAAAGAAATGGTTTTATATGAGCACAGTAAAATATGAGATTTCATTATATACAAAAAGGCTATGTTTTGTGTTCCTGGTTCACAGAGGAAACCTCCAACACATGTGGAATGCATGGCAGGATGTAGGACCCTCCAAGGGCTGTATACAGATATGTGAAGGGGAAGAGGAGGGGGGAGAGGGGAGAAAAAAAAAAGAAGGCACAGTGGTTCTGAGGAAACGACCCCTTTCAGTAACAAATGGAGCATGTGCTCTGGGTCTCCGGGAGGATTTGTGCAGGGATCTCGCTCTGCATGTGCGCGCATTCCTCCGAATCAGACAGGTGTTAAAGTGAAATGGTGCCCAGAGGACGCAGCACCCTCCCGTGCTATCAGCAGCCTGACCACATGACGAATCTGAAGCCAGCCAAGCACAACTGCTCAGGGCTTTGCCAAGGGGTTTAGATGCCAAATGCTGAGAGAGAGTATCCTTGCCAGCTTGGCACCTTTAGGCCATGTGGCTGCTGCTGGCGTGGAGTTGTCGTTGTAATGTGCTGGGAAGAATGGAACCACAAACTGTCTTAATAGTTCTGTGTGAATGAAGCTCTCTTATTGTTGTGAATATAAAATATTAATTACGGTACAAATGTGTTTGAGAGGCTGTTCATGGCTTTGGCACCTGTCCAGGCTGGCAGTGGTGAAATCAGAGGATTGCCTCCTGGCAGCCAAATTTGTTTATCCCCCCGCCCCTCCCCAGCATCACACTGGAAGTAAGAGTGGAGCTATTTGAAAACAATTGACATCTGGGGGAAGATGTTCATTGGCTCCTGGGATTTGGATCACTCCCTGAGCTGGTGCCTTAAGAGTGGATTTAACCAATGCTGTAATCTTTTGGCACCTGTTACAGTTTTTGGCAGTGGCACAGGACAGCTTTGATTGCACTGGGACTGGAGTAGTGAACATATGTCTAATGCCCATCCCAGAAAGAATGACTTAGTGCCCTTACTGCCTTTCCTATTGTTTTCTTTTCCACTTTCTCTTCTCTTCTTTTATTCATCAAGCTGCTGTTAGTAGTTACCATTACATGCAGGCAAGCACCCACCAGCATCTTCAAACAAATCAAGAATAAAGCAAGAGGGAAACAGGAACTGGGAGAGTTCTGTCTTCTCAAAATCCAGCTGCTTTCTGCATTTGATTTTCAGTTGTTTGTCTGGCCCTGAATCTTTAAGAAGTGTGGTAAATTAAGGAGTCCAGGAAAAATGATACATATGCCAGTATCTGAGATGTAATCAGAAGAAGAGTATTTGTTTTTCTGAACATGTTAATTTAAATAACCAAGTATGTGTCTTCAGGAAGAGAATTCAGAGGACCCATTAAAGGAAGTCCCTGCCTCCATGTCTCTGCACTGATTGTACCTCTGTAAATGGCTGCCATCCAGCAAAGCTCTTAAATGCATGCTTAGCTCTAGCACAGCTTGGCTAGAGCAATGTTGCTAACTTTGGCATGTGTGGGGGCATTCACATGCCTGGTGAGAGGCACATGCTCGTGTGCCCTTCTGCATAACTAACTCTTCCTTGTGTCCTACAGGCCTGTGGCCAGGAGTGTGGGTCCGGTGTCCAGCTCCTGTAGAAGGTACTGAAGATGGCAATAGGGTTGCACCTCATCTACAGCTCCGGGGTTTTTATCCTTCTCTTGAACGTCACTGAAATGCAGGTACAAACTCCTGAAAAACGGTATGAGGCCTACCAGCAATGCGTGTAACTTTACCCTGCCTGGTGCCTGTGCAGAATTTAGTGGTGTTTGTTTAAAGCGGCTCCAAGTAACCCATGCAAAGTTGTGCCAGAGACTGAGAGCACAGAGGAAAAACGTCACGCTCAGATATCAAACACTCAATTAAAATCCACGCTGCTGCATCACAGTTGTGGGTGTTTGTACAGAGGTATAGCTCAAGGGGTGCATGTGTTAAAGTTTATCATTGTGTTTGGTGCCTTGTGAAAAGTCAGTCTTGGGAGCTGGGGTGATTGATTAGGTTTGAAGAGAAAGTCCTTGTATACTTGTGGTGGTTCTTGGAATTAGAACATAGCTTGTTTATCTAGGAAGCCAACGGAAGACCTTGGGCTTCTTATCTACCCACAGATTTCAAGTGATGAACACTGGTAAAGGCTCTTAAATTATAAATGTGGATAATTTAATTAAATATAATCTAACCACTTAGATCTCATTAAGCACCTCTGTCAAAATACCTGTTTTAGGGGGAAAAATATAAAGGGAAAGGAAAAATTCCATCAGTAACAAACAACTGTACCCATAAAGTCCAACTCATACAGTAAAGTCCAAGCAAGCAGACTTGGTGAAATATTCTCGTGTGTGCAGTTCAGAGTCCACTCAGTTATCTTCCAGACTACCATCTGCATCAGAAATTTGCTGGACAAATAACTCTGATTCTCTCCAGTAGCTTCTTGGTATGCCTGAGGTGGAATTCCGAAAGAGGCAAGTTGTGTTTTGTTTTTACCTTCACCAAAGCCCGTTTGAACTACAGGGATCATAGTGCATCTCTGGTTGTTGGAACCTGCACTCATTTATTTTAAGAAAGTTAATTTCTTGGGGATCATAAAAAAAACAGATAGGGAGAAGCTATCCTGTTGTGGGAAAGTCCTTATCTGCTTCATTGAAATAATTGAAAATGGCTTTTAAAATAGTCTAAAGAAGTTCACTTATGGCTAAGACCCAAATTTGTTGGGGGGGGGGGAACCAACAAGTGTGAGAAATACTTTAAAATATCTTTGTCCAGCTTTTTGCCCCTGGAGGAGGAAGTGAGATATTTAGAAAGCAGCACATGTGACAGATGCTGCTCAAGATGCTCAGCACATTACTTAAAGATGCTCTGTGACCGTCATGTTGCGAGCAATAAAAAAATGTGAATGGGATGGAAGTGGAACAGTCCACATTTACTGTAACCACATCTGTAGCCTCGCCACTCTCACATGATGGCCAGCAAATTCCTGCCAGTTCCCGGAGTATTCCTAAACGTATCTGGGCAGTGCAAAGCAGCACTGGGTTGGGGAGCCCTCTGGTTACCTCCAAGTGAGCTGGCATGTGTGTAGCAGTTTACCACACAGGGACAGCAGCGTTGGTGCCAGAAGCAGTAAAGCTCTGTTGCTGCAGTACATAGTTAATTAGCTCGGGTGTCACAGCGAGCAAACACGGCTATATTGCTCCTGGTTCTGCAGCAAAGTTAATTGAGGCTGGCTTGGGGATCTTTGCCCCAATGTGCGGTGCAGACATACCCAGGAATGCACTCCTATTGTTGACTGAATACTGTATTTTCACATAAATGTGGCAGGAATATAATTGCGGGGTGGAAAGAGAAGGCCAATATACATTCACTTCACTTTAGAAACTAAATTAAACCTTTGACTTAACTCACTTCTATACCAGCTCCCTGCAGGCATTTCTACAGGCTTCATTAGCGCCAACCTAGAGGCCATGGAAAAGGTCTTACAAAAGACTAGCCAGGAAGCCAGTCACAGACCCAGATCCTGCTGCTACAGAACACAATCTGCCTCTTGGCACCTCAGGCTTGCAGCTGCCAGGCACTCTCCTTATGTGGTCACTGGTGTTGGCTCGGAGGCTGGAGCAGATAGACGAGGAGGGCTGAGGGGGAACACATTCATCACTGCCAGCAGCGAGTGGAGGCAGTGCCAAGTCACTATGTAACCAGGCACATGTGCCAATTTGCTCAGTAATTGGATTGCTATTTGAAAAATTAAAGTGGTGTCTAGAAAATTCTAACCTCTGCATTTATGAAGTATGAAGTTCGCGACTGAGAGGCTGAACAGGAAGAGTGGAGGGGATCAAGCAGAGGTGTTTAAGGAGAGCAAATGTAGGAAGTAATTTGATTACTTTCCAAAGTGTTACAGCAGCCTCAGAAGCAGCCTCTCTGTACCAGAGAGACAAAGAGCAAGACACAGTGCAGTGGAAAGCTGTGACATTACGGACAAGCTGTAACCCATTGCTGACTATGGAAAATCAGTGAGGACTTGTCAGCTGAAAGCGATTTGTATAAAGAAAACATCACTGGAAGGCAAGGCTTGATATACTTCTGCATAGTTTATACTTTTCCCTAAAAAGAAAAAAAGTTCTTGACAGGCGTTATTTTATATTTTCAGCGTTTTCTCGGAGCCTGTGTCTGTCTACTGTATACGTTGCTCTCAAATACATTTGGTGAACAAATTCCATGTGCTAATATTAATCATAAATGATATTGAACTATCCAGATACGGAGAGAATTTGTGATTCAGAAATACACTTCTGCCACAAATTATTTCTGCTCCCATTGCAGTCAAATTCAGACTTTGCTTTGACTCCAGTAGAAGCACAGCTACGTACAAAAATATAGTTACACAAGTAGTCCTTCAGGCATTTCATTATTCTTTGCAGTTGAGCTCACTGGCCACCCTTATTCAGCTGAAAACTTTGAGCATATGGGGATGATGGATTATAAATTGTTCCTAAGATAATATTTGTAGCTTAAAGTATAGCCCAGTTGCTAGTAGCTGTATAAAAGTGGTGCCTGTGTTCTTCATCACTCTTAAGCGGAAACTCAAGCTGGAAGCTGTGTATTTAAAATAATAAAAAGTAAAAAAATCTATGGACTCATACTGAGGAAGAGCTATTTGGAACCTCTGTGAAACGTCTGATTATTTCTCATGCACTCAGACCTGGTAGAATGAGGTTAACACATGTCAAAGCAAAGGCTAAGGGAATTTTGAGTCACATTTCTGCCCCTAGATGGAGTATTCTGCACACTGGGTTGGTTTTTATATATGTATTTTGGGAGAATGGAGCTGTGTTAGGAGGCTTGAAATGCCTCTTGTTCTGAATTCCCTTTACAGTGTATCAAGTGCTGCCCATTGGGACTAGACTAACTGGGTCCCAGAGACCATTTAGAAGAGAAAAATCAAAATAAGGTCTGTTTGTATAATTGATTGGACACTATAAAGGCCACTGCACTTTCTTAGTGTCTCCTATTCGTTGGTGATAGATATGTGTGTTAAAATGCAAGAAGCCTATGCTTTACAAAGTGTCACTAATTACTATGAAACATCTGATATTTGCAGCTCGCAGTGCTGGATGTTTCTGTGATTTTCATGGTATTTCCTTCTATGAGTATGCAGTGAATGCCATGGTAACCTTAACTGCTTGTAAAACATTTTAATAGTGACCACTGTAATATAGTGGTTGTGTGCAAACAGCATGCACCACTGCTTCAGAGGTGTTTGGAACACTTTGTTTTGGTCACAATTGGAGTAAAATGTTGCCAGACTTCAAGAACGGGATCCTAAACTTGCCAAACAGGGAGCTGAAAGTAAGGTCTCCTGTTCTCCAGCTCCTGTCTTTGATCATCTCCGGAGTTTCATTGATACATTCCTGCCCAGCACTCACACGCTTAGTGAACCATGGCTCCAGAAAGCTTGGAGTTGCTTGGGAAAAGCACTTGGCTGCAGGCACTGGATTTGAAGGGGGTGGGTGTCAGATTAGAAGCCAGCTTTTGAAAAACCTCACTTGTTTTGTGTGTGTGAGTGAGAATTAAGCTGCAGGCTCTTAGCTCAGGTATGTTCTCATGCGGGCTTCTGGTTTAGCTCACTCTTAACAGGAGGGACCAGCTGTAAAGTTTGTCCCTGGACTGGGAGCTGAATTCCTGCAGAATCCGGGATTTTCGTTTGGACCTTTTTAGATATGATGTAAATGCCAGCAGCTTCCTAACAACTGTTCTTGAAGCTCAGAGCAGAATTTAGAGCAGACCCTTATGAGTTAGGGAATTGCACAAGATATCCCTTCTCAGAAGAGAAAGAAAAAAGCCCAACAAAACCTAAGCCATCTGACTGGAGTCCTGAGAAATGCTTTCCAGCTTTCAAAGAAAGAAAGGGTCTTAATTCAGATTTGCCGGAATTGTCTAATTAGTCTCTTTAATGCCATGCACCTTATAGTCTGTGCCACCGGATTCGTCCCATAAATGAGACGATGGGCTAATTCATCCTGGCAGCAGTAAACAGACCTTGCGATTGTCCTCCTTACAAACACCGGCCTGATTTTAGGAAAATGCTTTGACCAAGCCTGTGTCCCTGCTCCCTCCCCCGCGACGCCCCCCCATCCTTTTTTCTGAGTGCTGCCTGTGCTTCTTGCCCTCCTTCTTCCCCACCACCCCAGCCCAGCCCGTCTCACACACAGTGACATACCTCACACATTTGCCACTGCTAACAACAACCTGTCAACTCTTTCTTTGCACCGTGCTAGGCGCCTTTTGTTTCTGCAGCCCAGCAAGCCTTGCAGCTGTTGTCCGAGGCCTGCTCCGACAGCCTGTGATCAGTCAGCTGCAAAATCCTCCCTGAACAACTCGGTATTCACAGCTCTAATCGGGCCAGCGGACTGTTTCCTCCTCTCTCGCAGTAAATCTTTATCACTTGCGCTCTGCTCGTCAGTTCGTGGCGCCAGCTCTTTGGGCTGCTCTATCCCTTTCCCATACTCTGCCGGGCTGTGTGCTCTGAATGCTAACTCCAGCCTTGTTTAGACTCGGTGCTGCCTCAGTGCTGCAATCCACATGTTGGGAAGGTCTGAATTCCAGCTCCCCCCACCTCCCAGCTTTTAAGCTGGATGTACGTTAAGTTTGTATCTCTCCAAAGGTGAAGATATCAAAGGCTCCCTCCCTCCTTCCCTTCCCTCGGCCTGTTTCATACTTTGTCCATATAAGTTAGTTGTGTGATTATCTTTCTGTTTCCTCCCAGCAGACTGTCGTGCTTCTGTTTAAGAGCTGTCTTTGGTGAGGAGATGAGGGTGAGCTGCCCAGCCTGGGGAAGCTGGTGATGGCAAGGGAAAGCCTGGGGGAACTGGCACAAGCCTTAATTTGATCGCATGCCCAGGGCTATTAACCCTCCCCACAGAGGAGTCGGAAACACATTTCCCTCCATCCTGTCCCTGACTTGATGCCATCACAGTCTTTTAAAAGATTTACATCAAAGATGTTGAATTGTGAAGCAGATTTCTAGAAAAAAAGAGGATCAAAGTTTGCTTCATTAGTATCCCAGCTGAGCTGAGGAGAGTCCTTGGAGAATTTGGGGTGGAGGTTTCTGTCAGTGTGGAGTTCCTGAGGATTTATACTGGTGGAGCTGAAAGCACAACTTTATCTGTGCCTGTTGCCTCTTAAGATACAGCGTGAAAACTCCTTCTGCCTCCTTTGGGAAAACATTGTGGGTTTTATTTCCCTGTGTTTGAGCCTGTAGACGACAGTCTAGCTAAATCTCAGTTAAACAGCACGTTTTGCAAAGACACTCAACTAGCTCTTAGGTAAAGCTTGCTGGAGAACACTTCTAAAATATATAAATTATTCAGGAGGGGTATTTCTGTTTATAAGGAACCTGGGAAACTTTTGTCTGAGCATTGGCATGAGGGCCAAAAACTAACGAGTTTTAATCTTCTCTCTGAAACTGAGTCTGTCTCTGGCACTAGACAACCTGTTTCTCTTTCTTCATCAGCTTTCCCCACCTTTAAGTCTTTGTTTCGACTGTTCCAGGTGTGTGCATGTGCACATGTGAGCAGGGGTGAAGATTAACCAAATACAGGAATTCCTTCAAGAGTACAGCATGAACTGGCTTTAAAAATATGTTGTTTCTCTTGGTTTTATGAGGCAGCTGTAAGATAGATACCCCTTGGAAAATCTGGGTTCATTTCTGTTCAGACTTTCTGTGCCTCGGTTTCTCATCAGTATAGTACTTGCTTGGTCAAAGGTAAGCACATGGATATGAGATTCTTACAATTTTGGCATTGATGGTCAGTTTGAGTCTGTAGAGAGACGCCATCCTGGTAGGGCTCTGTTGGCTCCCACTCGTGCTTCCAGGTGGGATGTGTTTTGTTTCTGTGTAAGCAAACAGACCTGTAAACACCCTTTAGGCTTCATTTGGGAAAATGGCTCGGGTTTTGCTGGTGTTTGCCACCAAAGTGCCCTTCTCAGTGTGTCCTCTGGTGAAACTGAACGTGTGTGAAGAGGATCTGAATTATTGGCTCTTTTTGTGTCGGCTGTTCACAGGGGCAGCAGTAGAAGTACTATCTTCCATGGTATGGAGTGTCCCTCAACTAAGCTGATTGTACCAGTTCATTGAATGGAATCATAAAGTAGATTGGAAGGGACCTTTAAAGGCCATTTTTTTCTGTCAGATAGGAAGCTACTGGACATAGTTATTTTGTGATACGACTGGCTTCTATTTTATGAAACACTGGTGCTTCACCATGCTTGGGAGGAGTGGGATGGGCAATCCACCTGCTGTCCCTTGCACAAAAAGCAGTTGATTTTGAAGTGTTCCCGAAGAACTTGATATCTTTTAAACATCCTTGTATATCCTAATTTTTTATTTATTCGTTTACTTTTCAGAAAGCTCATGGTAGCTAGAATTTACATGTAACCTGATAAGGTGGAAGGAAATATTTTGGTTTTAAACTACAAAGGAAGATTCTAGGAGTCTGAATTGAAAGTGAATGGAACAAGGAGAGAAGACTTTCTCAAAATTATTATTATTTTTTTAAAAATGAAAGCAACTCAAAACACAGCACAGTATTTTGAGTCTCTTCATACAGAAGTAAGCAAGGCTGTGCACAGCTCGTCTCCACTTTCCACAGTCGTTTGCCACTGTCCACATGTCCTGGTTCTCCTCATCTACTGATGTTTGTGTCCTGAAGTAAAGGGGTTTTGTGAAGGATGCAGCTGGTGCTCACCTTGGTGTGGTTGTAATTCTGTGGTGATTGGTGATGTGGGCTTAGGATGGTTAATTGGGAAAATGTCTGGAAGTTGTGACGTGAAGTTTTTATCTGTTCTTTTCCTTAGAGCTTTGTACTGTAGGGGAAGACTCACAGGAGGCAAATTGCTGTTTTGAGAGCCCTACCTGAGTTCTTTTTCTTTGGACAGGTAAGTTCAATCCTCACTTTCACCCAGACCGCAGTGAAGACTCCGTACCTTTCTCTGTTGAGTTTCTGCTAGAAGAGGGCTCGTTCATGGCTCTGGGATGAACAGGGTGAGCAGAATTTGAGAACAACTTATCTGTTCCCTGTTCCAGGTTGAAACTGGACTTGACTTACTTTTCCTAATGCATCTGGATGCATGTATTGGAGCAGGATATTTTATTGCTCTGCTTCTTTATTTTTAAGGAGCAATGTCAACTTTTTTTTCCTAGCTCCTCCCATATCTGTCTTCTAAGAAAATCTTGGAGGCCAACATCTTTCTGTTTGATTTTTTTTACAGAGTTGTTGATAGTACACTCACACAGTAATTCCATTTGAAAATAGTCTTTTAGTCTAGGAATTTTCTTGTCTGATTTGCCTTAGACTTTCCAGAAAAATTCTACTTTGACATAAAGTTTGCACCTGTGAAAGTTCAAGGAAATCTGTTTAGCTTTTGCTGTGTGAGGGAGGGATTCTGCCAAAACTGAGTTTCTGATGAAAGACTAATGTAAGCATGGATAGAGTGTTTCCTTCATTATTAGGTATTATTAATGTGTAATCAGCCGCATAAAGAAAAAAATATGATTAAATGAATTTTATATTCCTTATAAAAATAAATGTTTTGTTTCTTCTTTGGCTACACAGGGTAAAATGTTTACTACTAACCCATTGTGTTTAGTTTTGTGGGTCACTTTTAGTGTGCACATTTTCTGTACATCTTAAGCAAAAAGATGAGCAGAGAATAAGGGGGAAAATTATAAATGGATCCATGTGACTGCCTCTTCTACAGATATTTTTTTCTCCCCGTACTTGAGAAGTTAAGAGGGAATGCGGGGCCATGCAGTGGTTGTTAAAGCTGATGGAATATCTTTCTCCCTCTGGGTATTTCTTTAATCAATGTTTCTTTATACCATTAGGTCATCTCCTCTTTTTTAATGGCTTTTTTTTTTTTAATTCTGAAGAAGCCTTGTTTTGTACATTTCCGTACATCTTGACGTTTATTCTCAGAATTATGGCCTGATCACTTCCTCTCTTTTCCTCAAAATTTCTGTCGTTTTATCTATTTTGAGTGCCAGAGCACAAAGATAACCGCATCATAGTTCTCTCATTTTCCTCAGCAGTTCCCCCCCTTTCCCTCCCTGCAATGAAAAAATGAAAGATCTCATGGTCTTACAGATTTTCTTTATGCTTATTTTGGCCTACTTGCAACCCAAATACATCATCAAGCTATAAGACGGCTCTCTAAGGCTCTTGGATCAATTAAAGGTAGCCCTATTCATTGCCAGTACAAACCTTTGCCTATTAACTCTTTCAAAGGGCATTTGTCATCACAAAAAGCTGTGAATGCCGTCTGGGTACATTGATTAAAAAAAGGTATTGTTTTAAGGCTGCTGAATATCTCAATTAGTTGTAATCAGAGGGTAGCTTGTGTCTGTAAAGTGATACAGTTACCTTTCACCTACTTGCTTTATTTTCTGTGGTTTTTTTTTTTTTTTAAATCTCATATGTGCCTCTATCATGCTGTTTTCAGGGTACAAGAGGATTGCACTTGCTGATCAAACTGTAACTTAGGACATTATTTTGTAAAGCCAAATATTTAATGTGGTAACCCAGAATGCATCTCCTTGGCCTGCGATCAGCCAAGAGCCAGTCAGTGGAGCAGCGCTGCTCCTTGCCAGCAGCCATCCTCCTTTTCTTCCCTCAGAAATCCGGGGTCTGTATCCTGGAAATGCAGAAATCCACCCCGGCTCTTCAAGCACTTGCACGTGTGCTCAGCTGGAGCCCATGAATCGCCCATTAAAGCAGTGTACACAGCCCTGTTTGGCAGGTCAAGGTAGAACAAGGTAACATTTTTTAGACCAGTAGTTCATTTGCCACGATTGTTGTCTCAAATGACTTGAAGCAGTTTATTGACGTGTTCCAAAGCTCTGGGAAAATGTCTTGTTCTGCTGTTCCCTGAATCAAAACATTTCTTTCAGTAGTTAATCATAAAAATTTGGTTTCTATTCGAGGAGACCTTTTGAAAATGGAAATCAGCACTCTTCCTTGGTCTTCATGCGAAGTTTTGTTTGTGCTTGTTGCTTTCTTGGTTTATTTTCCTGAGCAAACAGCATAGTTTATATTTAATTTAAAATATTTTTTTCAAATCAAACATTTTTTAATGTACATTTAATGGAGGCATTGAAGTATAGACAGAACCCTTCCAGTCACATGTCTTGATGGTACAGCAATGGCTTTCCTCATCTGACCCTCACTCTCTGGAGGAGCAATTCCAGAGAAGGGGATTTGGGAATATATGCTTTTCTTTCCATATTTATGCAAATATCTTCTTACAGTGAGGAGAAAACGCTTAGCAAAAAAGTAAATGTAAGTCACACTTGATAAAACATGTGCATTTGTGCTTGAATAAAATACTAGATACAGTGGTTATAGTAAATAGCATTTAATTTGTTTCATTATGGGAAGGGGAGGGGATGCAGCTGATGTCTTACAGGGAGTCCCCCCTATCTGGGACAAAAATTCTTTAGAAAATACCCAACACACTGACCATGGATATGAAATGGCTCGTGCAGTTTGGTCATTTGGAAAGCAGGGCAGTGCCGTGGCTGGAAACCAAATGAATCCCCAACACTCACACTCAGCTGGTGGTTTGCTTGATGAATTTTATTACAGGAAATCCTTGCACGCACAGATTCTCAAGGAAATATGGCAGAGTCATGTAAATGCAAGTGGTACTGTCCTCACTTTCTTATTTTCTGGTGAATGAGAGTACTGGACAGTGTATGGCTTGAAGTGAGGATATGTTTATGGTTTACCTCTTTTTTTCACAAGCCAAGATGATACATGCACTTCTATCACAGGAACATTTCTCTCTTTGTGTCTAGATTCTGCACGAAGTACTTCTTGTGAGTATTTTATCTCCTTTTTTATTGTTTTTAATTTTATTGTTACAAAAATGCTTCAAAAATTTAGTTCTGTCTTCAAATTACTGTGCAGTAAGAGCCTATTATAATCTCCATTTCACAGATGGAGAAAACCAGTTTGATAAAGATTAAAGTTCCAATTCAAGGAGAGGCAGAAGCTTAAGCACATCTTTTAATGTTCCTGTGATTTTGGCATAAGCTGTTATGACGAGTTTGTCTGAGATACTGTCAGAGGCGAAAACAGAATATTCTCTGAGTTGCAGACAGTACCTCAGCCACAGTACTGCAAATTTTTCTTGTTATACTTGATAAAAAACGTGATGCAATGGGATTGTCATAGAGGAGAGAGATTTATTTTTGTAGTTAGTTATTCAATATGGTATTGAAACTCATTTTAGCGTGGAGGTCAATGAAATTCTAACCTTTTCCTTCAGCTTTGTAGATTTTCACAGGAGTGTGTAGCATCTTTTCTTTGGTCAGGTGCCTTGGAAATAAAGTCGGAGAAATAAATCTGCACATTTCTACTGTGGCTGTGATAAGCATATGTATTTATATATAATGGTGTTGTGTGTCTTGCTCTATGTAACATTTTTTAGGTGTCTGTACGAGTAGATTTATGAAGTGTGACTCATTTTTCCTTCTCCACACTGTTCCAGTGGAAGAGCTCAGACTGCGATGAGAAAAAGTAGTACACATTATTAAGAATTCTGATAAAGTAGTCTGAATAAATTTGTTTTCTTTGTGAGCCTTAATCCTGTGTTGTATTGGCTTCTTGGACATGGCTAATTTATTTGGAATTCCATTCTGTTCCCGACAGCATTCCTGATTAGCAGTTTGATCACCCGGAGCAAAGTTACATACCAGCTTTCAACTCTTGTAATCTAGCAGTGTAATTTTTTCAAATGGACTCTTTTCTTTCCTTCTTTGCCCCAGCTCCCCTTCTTTTTGTGTGCAAAGAGACTTTAAAAGTAAGCAGGATAACCTGTTAGTAGAATGAAAAACTTCTTCAAAACACAATGTAGTTTGCTGAAAGCCCGACTTTCATTTTTGAATAGAAAAAATGAGGTTTGGAGCAGTGTCAGTGCAGCGTGTGAAATGTTTGCCTTCCATCACTTATAAAGGATAACAGTTCTTTTCAATAACTGCATTTTATGAGTGGGGTGATATAATCTTCAAGTCCTTTCCAAGGTCTGTAGTTTGCCAAAGCACATTTTGCTTGTGGTTAAGTTTTAGAAAGTTTGGATTTTTCTTTAGTCATTAAGTTTGTCACATGGTGGACCTTGTAGGAAAATGGCAGCTGTGTCATTGTTTGCTTCTATCTGAACTGGCTTGTACTGTCAAGACAAAGGATGACCAAAACACCCAAATTTAATTGTAAACCAGAGGGAGGTTTGGATCTGATCTTGTTTTGGTAGAGCACGGATGGAGCATCGTCCAAATAATGTGATCTGCCAGAGACACGGAGTTACAGATGAGAGGGAAGTGAGTTTTCCATCCTGTGACATTTCTGAAAGTCCCAGTCTGGTTTGTGCACAGTGAAAAGGAAACAAGGGTTTTAAGTCAAGGGAGATTTGGGAATGGCCCAGAGATAGGTGACCATAGCACTCGTCAAAAGGCTCAAACTGTGGTTTTATGCATGAGTGCCTTGACTGCATAATGTTTGAAGGCTGTGATCTGTCTGGTTTGTACTGATCTTGAATTTCAGGGATCTGAAAAGCAGCTCTTGACAAATACTTTGTCAAAACTGAAGCATGTTTTGCCAGTTTTCTGTGTTTGAAAAACTGGCATTTTGTTGCAACATTGTTTTGTCAAAAATAGTACTCATTAAATTCTCTGCTGTCGTGATGTGAATTCTATGAGTTCAGTGGGGGGAAAAAAATCTACTGATGTTAGGAGAGCACTAGGAAAGGTTGCTTTAGGGCTAGATCATTGTACCTGGTGAAATTTGGTGATAATTCCTTCGTTTCCCCAGCATAAACCCCTGAGGTTCTTTCTACCCAAAAAACTAGGCATCTAGCTGAGTGTGAAAACTTAGCAAATTGTGTATGCACTCTCTGATCACTAAGGAGATAATAATTGCTCGATAACAAGCTGTTCTGAAATTTGTAACATCAGTCTTAAATATTTATGCCTGTTGTTTTCCGTTGAGCCACTAAGTATTTCTGTATTTTTATGTTTGTTCACAATCAGGTGGACATTTTGGACATTACTAGTCTTTCAATTGATTGGTGTGACTAGGTATCATGGCACGTATGTGATCTCTTCTGCTGCTGCTGGGTCATGTTCTGATCACATTCCTAGTAAGAAATTCCCATGAATGTGAGGGAACCAAGATGTCTCCTGCTGACCATCCAGCAGCACATGGAGGTGATCATGGAATGACAGCAGAGGTCTCATCAAGTCTTCTTGGAAATACAGATGTCTTCAAGTAATCGCTTTTAAGACGGATTTATAAGGTTTTGTTTCATTTCCTTCTAGTCCTTTTCCTTCACTTTTATTGTAGTTTCCCGCCATCTGTGCTCTTTTGTTGCGTTTAAATCTCACTTTTGACACCTTTGAGGATGAGCTGGAGTTTTACAAACACTTCTGGTTTTATGGAGGCTGAAGTTAGACTTAAGGGATGAAATAGGTAACAAATGAAGTATCTTCTTTCTGTTCTTGTTTTCCTTGATCATGGAAGTGGGCATACTGAACTCGCTGTGGTGGGAGGAGTGTGTTTGCTGGGGATTTTCCAGGAGAAAACCAGTGGGACAGGTGTTGACTTTGCTTTGACTCTATGCAACATTGAGTGATCTTGATATGTGCACGTTATCACAACTTATGTGGAGCAATAATTGACTCTGAATGTCAGATTTTGTCCTCTAAGGCGGTGGCTGCTTGATCTGGCTCTTTTTAAGTGGTATTTTGTTTTCAGTGTGATGTAGAATGCTTGCTCAGGAGGTTTCACATATGTAACTTGGAGCAAGGTGCCTTTTTGACTCTGATAACTGTAGAAGGCACATGATTCTGACAGATAAGTGCTGGTCTTGAATTTTTCCTTTTTTCCTTTTCAACCAAGAACTCAGAACTTCTTATTAGCCTTGCTGACAGCTGCAACTCTTTGCTGATTCCTTTGGTAGATATCCTGACTTTTGAATGTGTAGAAAATGAAGTAAGTAAAATATTCTGTTTTTTAATTCTAGTTTACTTATGTTTTGGGATATATTTCAAACTGATGATAGCAGTGAGTGTTTTGTGATTATTATTGTATCATCTGCTTTGTTGCTTGTAACTTTACTTGATATTTTAAAATTTTGGGAATGTAGTGATATTTTAGGAGAATGCTTTATAAGGGAATTGGAAAAGGAGATGTGAAATCTGTTGCCTTGCATTTTAAAAATCAACAAGACTGCATAATATGTACTTTTTTTTTTCCTGAACTACCCTTCAATGGGCATTTACCAGGACAATTAATTATGTGATAATTTAAAAGCAAAATATGAAATTTGTCTTGGAAGTAGTTTCAAATTAGAGGGTTTTAATAAATATTTACGGCAGAATAGGGTAGTAATGTTGGTTATGTGATGAAAACATATGTTAGTAATAAAATATCACCCGTCAGAAATACTGTTCTATCATGTCATTGTTCCCCAGAGAGATGACTAGTTGAAAAACGATTTTAACAAAATAAACTCTGAACAGAGAGGATGCTTTTATGGGTGATACAGCACACATTCTTCAAAAAAGGCACATCATTAAAAATGGTGCCAGACATTAGGAACATCTGTTGTGCGAAAAAGTAAATTTGGGAAAATCCAAATAATAATGCCCAATGTATAGGCTTTACGTAGTGCTTTTCCTCACTCGGTCTCAAAATACTTTGCAAAGAGGGGAGGAACAACTACCCACGTTAAACTGCATTTTCTAAAATCCAGCCACACCAGTTTTCATCTGGCATTTAAATTCGCCTTGCTCATGCCGTGCCATTAATTTTCCGTGGGAGGAAATCTGTCCCGAGAAGTGAAATCCAAGCAGGAAAGCACTGTCCTTCCATCTTGGGCAGCATTCCTGCGTGTGAATAAATGCAGAGTGCCAAGCTGACAGCCGTGGCATGTGGAGCCAGGGAGCTGCCATTGCCCGGGCAGCCGGCGTGGAAGCTCCCCAGGCTTTGTGTCAGCCTGTCCCAGGCGCATCCCGGTGCCAGGCGCCAGGGATGTGCCGCCTCTGTTCCGGCTTTGACACCTCGCGGGGATCGCCGGAGCCAGTGGAGCTGAGAACCGCTTATGAGCCTGGGGAGCAGGAGGCACCTGTTGTTCCCTTGGCACCGGAATGAACCCCCAATTCATGCCTGGTGTGGCCTTAAATAGCCACCGGGCTCCTTGGTGCTGACAGACTCAGCTGGAGCTGGTGGCCAAGGCGTGGGATGTGCTGGATTACAGTTAATGCTGAAATCGGTGGTTTGCAGTAATCCTGCTGGAGCACAGACAGCAGCGTTGCACCAGGCTGGAGGAAGAGGGTTGTCACAAAAGATGCACTTTGGTTGGATCCATCCAGATGGGCCGATACAAAGATACTGCTTCTCTAAAAAAAATTCAGATATTGTTGCCTCAACCAGTAATTAATTGTACAAGCTGCAAAATGAGCCAGTTGCCCAAGTGAGCAAATAATGTAGAGCCCCTATCTTGCAGGGATGGTGTTGCAGCAGATAGGGCCACTGAACAGTTTGTCAAACTGTTTTTCCTGCTGAAATCCCTTTCAGACGAGATGGTGATTTCCTTTCTTCTCATCTGTGTGGGCATAGGTCGCTTAAAAGAGCAGGTTAGAGAAACAGCTGTCAGGAATGACGTAGTTGATCTTGCTTTAGGGCAAGCTGGTAGACCTTTTGGGCCCTTTTCATCCTTTTTCCTATAGCTGTAGGTGACCCTAGTAACATTTATATGTATATTTATCTGTTCTCTCCAGCCTGCTGCATTTTTTCAGCAAAATCTTTGCTAGTTGAAAGGAGCAGCTCCTTTAAACTCAGCAGCTTTTGGAATCTGTAGATTCCAAATCTGTAGATAAGAAGACATTGTTTGGTGCACCTCCTCAAAGATTCCTTCTTGGTCATGATTGTGTGTACTCATCCCTTGGCTGGGCCTCCCTGTGCAGAGGAATTTGAGTTGATTCCCATTCCTTCATAAATGCATGCAGGGCAGTATGTCAGACTTTCTTTCCTTTTTAGCAATCTGATCAGTTCTGACACTTTCCACCTCCATTAAAGAATCCATGTGGTAGTTGAGAGCACCCATTAGTGTGAACAAACTCCTGAAACCCCTGAAAATATTTGCTTTGCTCTGCCGTTTAACTGCTTACAAAGCCCGGGGCTTTGCTTCTGATACACAGCCAATAAAAGGGAACAGACTATTTTATTTTTTTTTAAATTGCAGTGTAAATCTGTTTCTGTTGGCTGTGTAGAAGGCAAGGTGTTGACTTTCATGAGGTTACCCCAATCCAGGACAAATTTGACCAGAAAGTGGTACTCTGAGAGGATACTGACAGTCAGTATTTTGGTATGACGTTTGGTTTAATGCAGAATTTTTGAAAATCAGAGAAGCAACTCTGACTCCAGGCTGTTGCTTGAACCATGTCCAAGTCATTTCACTTACTGCTGATCCTTCCCAATTTTGCCTTCACATCTCTACATGTCCAGGCCCAGGCAATGAATTGCTTGAACATCAATCAAAGTTCCTTGCTTTCTTCTTGTACTGGGTCCTGGAGTTTGTACTAATTCTAACGAAGACTTGGCATCTGCAAGGACCTCAAGGTATTACTGTACCTATTCCCTGAATTTAAGGGAAAAAGAATGTAGAATTCCCAAAGCTTTATGCCTCCGAATCAGGCTTTAATTTCTTTTTAGACGGAAAGTGCGGTTTCTGGGGAAAGGAGCTTGCTGGTTAGTAAGTCTGAAAAGATCTTAGCAGTTCCAGTAATTACTCATTTCATCAATCCATCTATATTTAAAGTGAGCTAAACCGAGTTCTTTCCTATAGTGTCTACTTCAAATAATGCTGCTTTACATTTGGAGAGCCAAATAAGGAAACAGAGCATAATCTTACAGGAGTTTCGTTCCTTTTTAGTTTGCATGGCTCAGACTTACTGTAACAAGAGCACTTCTTTCTATGAAACCTTTTTAACATATTCAACTAAACAAACTATCTCCTAAAGAAAGTTGGAACATTTTTGTGTGTGTGTGTGCGCTTTGCTCTAGCCTTGGCTCTCGAGGACATTTCTGCATTTGTCGATGTACTAAATGAGCGATGCATTTTGGACAGCTTCTGTGTTCTGATTTGTTTTCTTGTGCTTTTTTGTCTCCCCCTCTCCCCCCCGCCTTCTTCCCCTTTTCATTTGTCTAGGGGGAAAAAAAAAAGCCCCTCCAGTGTTGTTTCCTGCAAAGACCATTCTTAAGAGCTCGTTGGACAGCGCAGGACTCTTGAAGTGATAGCTAATTGGTGAAAGAAAGGCCCTGATTGTCTTGAGGGAGCTGGAAAGTGCTGCGTGTGCTGCTGAAAGGGACTAGGGAGAAGGTGCCTGGTTTCGCTGAGCAGCTGCTGCTGGAGATGTTTGGAGATTACATCAGCATTGGAAAAAAGGGGCCAAAAAAAAAAAAAAGTCCAACTTCACAGAGACGGAGTTTATGGAGGTTTTTTTCTCCTTTCCAAAGGTCTTCTGACAATACTGTCATTGTCAATATAAGAGTTGTTAATTCTTTATGAATAGCACATGGGGCCTCTTGACTAAATAGTACGTTACATGTCCCAAATCTGTCAGCTGGACTCTTCTCTCACATGCTAGTGAGATCACTTTGATTGGAATGTTAGAGGAATCGCTGGGCTGGCCGTGCAGAACTGAATACTGCATTATATAATTAGATCTCCCAGAGTATTTTTTTCACATTACCTCATTATTCTAGCTTAAATATGGAATCAGTCCTTTTGATGGTTTTACTGGTTGTAATTATATTAATACGATTCATTTTGTGGTCCTGCCTTAGTGCTTATATAGATTATAAACTGTCCCGAAGGTTTCCTGACACAAGAAAAGAGGACTAAGGGACTTCAAAAGGCTCGTTCAGATTTGAATTGACAATGGGGAGAGCTGGATAAGGTAAATGGAGCTAGAGCAGCTTTACCTTGGGATCTGATGAGAGAGAAATGACCTGTTGAGACTGCAGCCGAGTGAAGATTCTTCAGAAAGCCTGACGCTGACAGAGGGGAAGGAATGACATCTGATTGAGTCAAATGACTTCCTATCCAGCTTGGGAATGAATTTACTGTTGGGAACAGACTTGTGGACTTCTGCCAATTAAATGATGTGGACAAGCTGGAAGGAGCCCTCTTGCTGGGCAGTCCAAGAGTGCTCAGTGTCCACGTGCCACGCTGTGGGCTGGCAGGAGTGGGTTTTTACCTGGCTGGTTGATTTGTTACCAAATTCCTCATGGCTCTTCCCAGTCAGTCAGATCTGAAACTGACTGAATGATTTTAGCTGACCATAGCCTGCCCAATATTCACATTTCTTAGCAAGCGATATAGCTGAGTACCAGTACAAGGTGGATACCACTGGAATAATCTGTTCCATGGAAGACAGATTTGTGTCTCAGAGATTGTCTGATGGACTCTGGCTGTGCTTCAGCACCAACAACGGGTGGGGTGACAACATGAGTGAGTTTTGACACCAGAGCCCTGCAAGGGACCTTCATGTCTAGCCTTAAATAAGCACCCTGCTCGGACCCTGGAGGATTTGACTACTTGCCCAAGGACAAAGTGACTTGGGATTTCTTGGTTAACTTCCTTGGCAAAAGGAAATTAATTTTTCCGAGTAAATTGTCTTCTTTAAAATAACTTAAAATAGTTATATCAAGCCAAACAACCTAAATCTTATGGCAACTCAGTGTAATACTGTCTTTTAAGAACTGAATTTTTCTACAGTAAAGATAGGAAAATTGTATTACCTTGCCTGAGAAATGCACTATCCTTGGCCCAGTCACTCTTAAAAAAAAAAAAAGTCCTTTTTTGTTTGATCGTTTTTTATCTCGTGTGAAAATGAAGGTAACTACTTCATATACTTATTTCTGTATCTCTTGCTAGCTCACATGATGATATCAGAGTTCAGCTAGGTAAAAGCCTACAGGATTCCCATACAGAGTTTCTGGCCCCTTTATGACTCACACATTCCTACAGGCTTGTCATTAGTAACTCTTCATCAGCTGTTATCATTTTGTATTTTAAAGCTTCCTAAAAATCAGACATGAGAGCTGGTATGTGCTTAGGCAGTGGAGCAGGGTAAGTGTCAGGTCAATTTATTTCAGCCTCAGCTTTTACTTGTGGTGGATGACCAATCTACAAAACAGCCTGTAATGCTTGAAGGTGCATGTCATGGGTTTGAAATCCTGCCAGACGACAACAAATTATATGTAGATGTAACTAACCCCTTGTCTGTTTCTGTGATTCTTAATTTTAATGATAATTCTGTCCTTTTTCTGTTTCCCCAACACCAGCAAACCACAAAGGGAAAGTGAAATGTTGTCTACTTGATGTGCAGACATACCTTTGATAATGAGTAACTGGAAAAATAGCCACAGTGATCCATTTTTCTTCTTTCAGTTAATCATCGCTATTCTAAGCTGTTATGTACAAAACAAAGCTTGTGGAGAAATTGATAGTGCCTTTAAGAAGTAAATCTTCTAATTCTTTATTTCAGTCATATTGAAATTGCATTTGACAGTGTCATGTTTGTATTAACTGTTTAAAAGTGTGTGTGTAATGAGAAGCAGTACAGGTGAAGTTGTGTTTACTGCCTTTAACATTTGGGGATGTTGGAACTGACACTGGTATGGAAATCACAACTTTGAGTTGTTTATCCCTGCAGGGCAGCATTTCAAGTTTTCCCTGTAAATCAGAGTGTGTGGTCTTGTTGTGGACCATATTCTGTGGACTGGTTCCGTTGGTATTTGTGTATCTAAAACATTTGATTTGGACCTTATTTGAGTCATGTGAGTTGTACTCTAATTATGAGAGTGGTCTGGCCAAATTTATTAGAACATCCATGTTTTGAGGCACATTTCATTAATTTAATAATTATTAAAAATTTTTGACTGAAGAGTTCATTTAGATCTTGTTGCCTATAAAATCCTCATGTGTTCCAAGCAGTTTTAACAGCAACTTGGTTAATTTCTGTGCATTCATATAGTTGTTATCCCATCCTGCAGGATGTGGGAAGCCATCCCGTTTATCCTGCATTACAAAATTAGGACTATCAGACTTTCAAGAGTGCAAAATATAAAGGAGATTGAGATCTTCCTCTTTATTCCCCTAGGTCTTTGCCCTCTCTCTTTTCATGCAGATAATAAAAATCTAAGCCCTTTAAGTGTGGTGTGATGTGAAAGTATCCACTGGTATTTCCTGGTGGGATCCTATGGAGCACTGCTGAGATTTAGATATTTAAAATATATTTATGCCCTATTGATTTTTTTTGCATTTCAGGATGTACTTAAAAATAAACAAGTGCTTAATGTCAGGTTTGAGCTGTCGACAGTGTGAATGAAGATTGCAGGGTGAAGCCCCCTTTCAAGACATGAAACAATGGTATGTGTAGAGAAAGAGAAAAATAAAAGTGAAATACTGCGATATTAAAATCCTTGCTAATGTAAAATTAATTGTATTTTATATATATTGATTAAAATCTACTGTATATTAATATATTTGGTACGTTTTTATTAATTTATATCATTACCGTGCTAAGCAGTTGGCAAAATGACCATGTAACCTACTGAGAAGAAATCCTACTCTTTGCTTGAAGACATTATTGTGTAGAACCTTTAAGATGGGGTTAGATAGATATATATATATATATACACACATATATATATGAATATGTATTAAAATAGATTATACTTATACATATAAACCAAATATAAAACTGTATGATGTATGGATACAGAACTGGTCTGTTTTAGGACTGAGCTAATTTATGGTGACTGTTTTTTGTGGTACCAATAGTACCAATAAAACCAAATTTGCTCCCAAAACAAATAGCCATTTTCAAGTTCCAATGTTGATACTCTTTTTTTTTTTCTTTAACTAGGGCTGAAAGATCTTTCTGAGCTGTAAAAACTCAGTTGATTGTAAATATCCTGTTCATCTGCAAATGCAACTCCTGTCCCACATTGTGTAACGTGCAAAAAGTCATCATTTTATGGACTGCATTATGGTATGGTGAACTAATTACAGACAAGCTCACGGTCATCTGAGCGTGTAATTATATTTATTGATTAAAATAATTCCACGATTTCATTTTTCAGTGCCATTACACTGGTACCCACTTAAACAATTCCTGTCAAACTGTGTAAGCCAGAGTGCTGAAGGATTCCCTTAAGCGGATCTGGCGATGCAACAGGTGGCCTAATTACTTTAGGTAGGTCCATTGCAGCCAAATTCGGGGAGGAGAAGCTGAAGACACAAGAAGGGCTATGACTGACTCTCACAGAGGGAATCTGGACATCTGGGGGCCCAGTCACCAACTGTTTCAATGAACTGCCACCTCATAAACCGGAGCTCGGGGGCAATCTCGTAACCCGCGTCCATGTTCCGTGTCACGGCCCTGGGGAGTGGGAAAGTATTGTTAGGGTCCCCCTGTCAGTATTCATGTAGGCATCAAATTGTTGGACAATTAAATGGCAGAAGTCCTGTCCTGGTTAGTTAGCGGGGACACTGAGTTTACTGAGTCCAGAAATGTGGTTGGGTTATGCTTGATTGTCACCAAAGCGGGTGACCTGATAGGGTGGCTCTTTCACTGCAGGCAGGGCTTGTAACAGCATCTACTGCTAAGGCTGCCAGGCACTTCCAGCCTTAAAGGCCTATTTTCAGCTGTTCACAACTTTGTCAAAGTAGCTTTTCAAACTAAATTTTTCCATGTTTCATTTGGTGTCTGCCTCCGTCTGAATTCTCTTCAGAAGGTTTCAGCCAGAACAGTTTAATGTCTTCCAAGAACAAGACTAGAGAAAAATACATTGTTTTACCCATGCTACAAAAATATTGGCAATATTTTTTTTGTCTGAAAAATTGTAGTTGCCCCACTCAGGGAGAAAATTTTTACTCACCCCTGTCAGGGATATGTATATCCTGTTCACATCAAGAAAATGATGTAGCTACCTACCACAGATTCAAGGGGTACAAGATCAGATACGATGTGGGGAAATGAGGATAAAGGAACTGGCAGAGGAAAAAAGAAATTTCAGTAATGTTTTAGGTAAAGAGGGTATGTGAGCCATGCATAGTTAATGAAAGGCAAGCTGAACTGCACCATGTAGGAGAACTGGCTCTAGGAGTGAGTGAGAGTGGAGACACACTAGATGGAATCAGGATATTTTGGACTATCAGCAGACGGGATGAAAGTGGAGTTGGAAATATATAACCTGAGACCTTCTATGACTCTATGACTAGACTGAAATCAGGAGGCCAAGACTTATTTAGCAAAGTGCTTTTACTTGGAATAAGGAAGTCCAGGGAACTGTCAAAGGGATAAGAACTGCATAAAATGTTTGCTGGATCACTGTTCCTTTAAAACACTGATATAAATACTGGAACCTAATTATCATCCTTTTTTTTTTTTTGGCTGTCAGCAAATTTCTGTTTTTGCTGGTGAAGCACTGCGTGCTGAGCACCTACAGGGCTGTATTAACAGGATGAAACAAAGTTGAGCACTGACTTTAAGAAAGTAATAGAATTAAGGATTTATATGCAATTTCTGCTCTGTTCCCTGAGTATCATGACAGCTTCTTTTGCTCATTTGTTGCACAGGATGAAATGCTCTGGGTCTGAAGCTTGCAGGAGCAATGCTTTGAATATCCCATAAACAGAGTGATAGACTATGAAATACAGAGCTCTAGGAAGACTTAAGTTTTGAGTGCAGTGATGAGGAAATTAATTCTGTCTTTGTCCGTCATTGAGTTCTAAGTGAAAACACTTAGAGATATTTATTCTTTGTTTTGTGGCTACTTACCTGAAGATCCTGGGTCTAATTTGCTTATTTGCTAATTTGTTATTTGCCTTTGCCAAGCACCACAGGCTGCAGATTGCCAGTTTAACAAATAAAGTAGTACCAGTTTAACAAACTAACTGGTATGCTGAGAAACCAAATTCTGAGAATCCGAAGTGAGATGTGTAAAATAAGTAGATTCAAAAGTAGGAATTCCCCTGTACTTTTTTTTTTTTGTTAAATTTCAAAATGAGATAATGCAGATACAGCAAAAGTGTTAAGCAACATCTGCAAAACACACACACATTATGGAAGAAAATTAGGTGGAAATTAATTATTTCTGTGAAGAGGAGAAAGTGCTGTTCATGAAGAAAACATGAGAACTTATTAAGCAAGCACTGTCCATCCTGTCCAGCGAATGTGGCAGGAATATCTTGGAAAACTAATCTCCTTGGCAAATGAGTATAACAAAAGGGAGGGAAAGTAACTTTACCTCCCCATATGTGTGTGAAGAAATCAATAGTTGCTTGTCTCTAAGTGCCTAGATATGCAGAGTCCCACTTAGTTTCCAGACCCTTTTCATAGCTGACTATCCCATAGGTGTGGAGCTTCCACCTCTGAGATGCGAGTGCTGTTGGTGTATGAAGAAATTTAAAAATATTTTTTTAGAATGGAAACATCCACAGCATTTAGGTATGTGTGGGAGACTTCTAATTTCGCGTGTTGGCCTTAGATCCTCAGGCTTCATATCAGTGGTACGTGTTTAAATCTTTTTTTTTTGGAAAGGCCCAGGTGAGTTTGAAACCTGGGTCCTGTATTTAAAGGAATACTTGAACCTAGGTCTGTCCTGTGTGAGTTTAGGCCCATTTCCTGACTGCCTCCCCTTTGAGAACCGGCAGCCTTAAAACTCTTCATCCAAGTTTCTAACTGATACTTACGAGGTGGAGAGTCTCTATTTTGTTCTTTCAAGAATGTCTTTTTCTTTGCCACTAGGTTATAAAAAACCTCCAAATAATTAGTGTTCTTTCCTGGGAATTACTACCAAATCATAAAACCTAGAATTAGTTGTTTCTCCTCCCTAGTCATTGTATGAAGACAAATTCATGGAAGAAGGATTCATCAAGGGCTATTAAGTGCAGGAAATCCTTGTGCTACGGAGTGCTGAGAGCTGAAAAGGATATTAAAGAAGCATCACCAAATGCTTGTCCTATTCTTAGTCTCTTTGTAGGCATCCCCTGTCATTATGATGGGAAAGGGTGCAGAGTTAGCTGATTCTGCAGGGTTCTTCTCTGCTACAGTATTTCTCTTTGCATTTGAACAATAAGAATCTGTCCATTATGTTATTTAGAATATGTCACTGGGACAAATGTTTTCAGAGGGTTGGAAGAACTGGCTTCAACTGGCTATGTCCTGGACAAAGCAGTGTCGTGCTAAAAGGACAGAGAGGAGGATGGCAGGGAGAGCTGGGAGCTGCCTGCAGACGTGTGACTTCCACACTTTCTATGCTGATCCCAGAGCAGGTTCTTCTGGGAGCATCCCTAGTGATGGGATATCCGGGTTTGTGTCTTGCTCCCTTGTCTCTTTCCTGAGACGTGCTTTCCTTGGCGGGCGCCTCAGACCGAACACAGCGACTTCCAGATTTTCAGTCCCTGCAAAATGTCTTCCACCACGCCCACGTTTAAAAGGGCACAGGATCCAGCCAGCTAATTTGTTCCTAGGCAGTTAAACTACTTTACACGAGCTCCAGACCCTGGAGTAGGTTTAACATACTATTTAAAGAATATGCGAGCAGCGTTGTGTACGGGGACGGATCTGTATCTGTCTTAGAGCGATAATCTAATTGGAGGTCGTCCTTTATGTAACCCTGTTAACATTTTAGACTATTCTGGGAAACCCCATGGCCCAAGTACTGTGGAATGCAGTTAGGAAAAACAGTGTTTTCTCAAATATTTCAGATGTGGAATATTTATTTTGTAGCCAGAGAAACTTGTTACCGAGCAACTGACCATGAGTAGGATCTGCTGCCAACTTGAAAAAAAAGGAAAACCCTACTTACCTCTCCTCAGGCTGCATGTGAGAGTTTACAATGCAACCAGGAGAAATTTATTACAAAATATCTATTTGACAGGATTTATCATTGGTGGTCTCAGGTCAGTCAGGTCTTTCCCCTTCACCTGCCCCTGAGTCATGTAATTGACAGAAGAAGCCACTAGTGAAGGTATTGGTGCAGGAAAACCAATCACTTTTAGATCCATCCCATCCTGAAGGCTGTTTTTTCAAATCCCTGGATAATGGAGTTCGATTCTTCATTCTTTGCTGGTCCAAAACCAGGCAAGGACACAACTCGGGATTCTGCTCAGATTATTTTATTGACTGGATATGTTTCCTTGAGCAGGCTTCCAGAGGCTCAGGTGTTATTTGTTTTTAGAAATCAGGTACCCAAGCTGTTTTTTAGAGGAGCTAGAGATGCTCAGCTTGCACACAGTGGATGAAGTTCAAGAAGGAAACTTGGAGCAACGTGGTGGTAAGTGTTCCACACAAGCAAAGCATTCCCTACTGCACAAATCTGAACGAATGGGGAGTGTCTGACTGGGGAGTTGTTGGTAAACAAAGCTGCCCATTTCACTGGATGCAGCTGGAGCCAACAGTCATTCTGGATTAACCCTGATGTTTTGGAGATTCACTCCCTGCACTGGGAATGGCTGTGATCAACGCTTCCACCTCTGCTTCTGGACTGAGGCCTTTAGCAGCCATAATAATGGGGGCAGTGTTCATTAACTGCTCTTTTGAAGTAGAAATGGCCTGTTTGGCCACAAATGGGCACAATAGAAAATGCCACCTACCCGGACAAAGAGGGAGAAGGGAACATGAGTGTTGCTTGATATAAGAATCAGGCTTGTAGCAAAGTCTTTATGGAGAAGCAGGTCACAAAACTCTAAAAAGATCTGTGCATTTGGTGCGTTTTGGAGCAGTCTCAGTGATGTTTCAGAACTTTCCACGGGATATCTGAGCACTGTTTCTCAAAGCATGGATCTCTGGGGGTTTCCCAGAGACACCCAGGAAGCCCCTGTTTATCTGTTTATCCAGTGTGTCATGGTTTATCTGCTCTTTGTTGTGTGGCCAGTGCACTTCCATGCTTCACTGCCTGCTTTGGAGATGCTGCTTGGGTTCCTCCCAGGGGAGGTCAGATGTCAAATTCTTTCTGTTTCCGAGCACAATAGAAGCTTGCCCGTGAGGCTGCTGCTCAGCCTCCTAAAGCTTCCTCTCCAACCTTGGCTCTTCTTCCCACTTTGTCCCCCTCCTTCAGAATAACGCCTGTCAGTTGACCTCATTTAGCAGTCAAGGCCCCCACATGTTGACATCACCTGTTCTGCAGCTTGGTCTTCAACTGCTGGTGGAGATTGTGTGCACACATGGTGTCTTGGTCAGCTTCAGTGACCACAGATGATTTTAAAGTTGCAGTGTTGCATCAGGCATTTTCGTGGCTCCCAGGAATTAATTGGAAAGTTCAAGTGGTGGATTACTTAAAAAAAAAAAAAAAAGCTATTTCAAATTTATTTCAATCACGCAAGAATGATTATTCTTCAGTAAGATAGGGAAAGATTTACTGGACACGAAGATAAAGATACTTACTGCATTTCTGGTGTGCTTGGGGGAATTAGTCTCCCTCCAAATTCTACTCATGATGTTTTTCTGTAGCTAAGAGTATGTGTAACTTCTGTGCTGATTAGCCTGAGATTTTTATTAGCATAGCTATATTTTGGAAAAAATTTCGAGGGTTTCAGGCTGGATTCCAAAAATGTAGAGTTATTCAAAGTGTAGTTCTCTACCTTAAAACCAGATAAATTTATTTGTGGTGCAAAATAGTGCATGATTATCAGTGATAAATTCAGTTTCTGTCATCTAAGTGTTAGTGTTATTAACAAGAAAATAAGTTCTACAGATAATGACACTGAAGTTACAACCTTTTGATGTAATTATATGTAGAAATGGATGTGTTCTGGGCAATGTGTCTCTATCAATGTCTCTAGATCAAAACTGTAAAGACATCTTTGTGAAGTAAGAGAATTTTTTTTCTCTTAAATATTAACATTTTTTCGGCAGAACTCTGGTCCTGGTTCTTTCCAAGCTCCCCCTCAGCCCATTACCTGGGAATTGCATCTCTCAGAAATTCACCACTGGCTAGGATCAATGCTGCTGGTGTTGTGTGTGGAAAGGGAGAAACCTTTCCTGGACCTATTTGTTTCCTTGTCTTCAGATCACACTGATTTCATTTATAGGAGAGCTGGAAATCCTGAAAGTTCTTGTGCAACTCATAGCTTATTGCATTACACAGGTGAGCAAAATCACTGAAAAATGTGGTCTCCTGAATTGTCAGTTACTTCCCAATATTTACTTCCACCAGTGGAAATCATAATTTGTTTTGTTTTGTTTTGTTTTGTTTTGTCTTGTCTTGTCATGTCTTGTCTTGTTTTGTTTTGTTTTGCTTTATAGTACAGGGGATATAATTTCCCAGATTAAATCAAGTGTTGACACACCTATGGTTTGTACTAATTATTAGAATTTTGGCTTAGCCATTTAGCACCTTGACCTCAATAAAGTGGATGTCCCATTGTACTTGGTATCTATTAATTAATGAACCTGTTTTCTCCATTTGCATAGAATTTAAAATTAGGTGAATCTAAAGAACACGACATCAATTTTTTTTGGATGACAGCATTTCAGTTTATTTCCTGCAAACATTTTTTTTTTGCTTTTTCATCAAAAGCAGCAGAAATCTTAAAAATAATCTGCAGATTTTGGCTGCCTAAAGATCCAGCCTGGAAATATTGTTCTGTCATCTTGTTGGTGTCACAGAGTAGCGTGAGGAGGGAGCAGAGGCAACAGGATCTTGTTTTGCTGTCCAGTCCTAAACAAGGATAACAGCTGATGAAAGCATGACCCAGTCCAGTGCTTTGCCCAAATCCATGGTCAGAAACATGGCTGCCTGTTTGTTTTTAAGAGATAATTTTGAATAATAGATACGACAGGTTTTTGTAAGATTGGGAACTGTGCATTCCCCCTTTTGATCCCAAGAGCTACTGCAAACAGTACCAGCTGAAGCTTTCCCAGCTCTAACGTGGGCATGCATTATTTTGTTTGAAAACCCTGTGTACTTTGTGCTCTCACTACGTGCAGTGGCTGCTCAGAAGGTCCTTATTAGTCATCCTGGCCCGGGCTCCTGGCTGTGCTGTTGGAGGTTTTGCTTTGGATTTGCACCACGAAAGTCACTTTATGACTGAGGCAATCCTCTGCTGCCCCTCTGTTCCTGTGCTCCAAAGGGTGCAAAGCCATAAGTGTGGTCAAAATATCCCAACAATGCCTAAAACCTGTGCCAGCTCTGAGCCACTGACAGCTGAAGGGAAGCAGAGCAGCTCTGAAGATGCTTCTCTTTCCCCTGGGGTTTGACCTGGAGGAGCCTGGCAATGTGTACCTGCCCTGGCTCCACTCTGGGATGTTTTTGTGTGGTTTGAGTGCTGCTCAGAGCCTGGCTCAGTGGGTGTGTGCTGGCTGTGGCAAGGCTCAAGTTTTCTGAGTGCTTTCTGAGTGCTGGATGCACATTGCCTGTGGCTGGGGCTGCAGTGGATATATGTATAAGCCACAGCTGGTGAATAGGAAAAATAGAAGTGAGTCAATTAGCAGAAATGTCTTTTCATGCTTCTCATGTTTTGCAGTTAAGTTTTATTTATTTACAATGAAATGCATTGATGCACCTCATGCAAAACTGATATTAAATCATGTGTCTGCTGAAATGTTGCTTCTGCTTTTTCCAGGATCGGAAAGTACTGAAGTATTTTTATTTCTCACAAAAGGTAGTATTTGAGGGTGGTGCTAGGTCATTGCCAGATACTTTTAGCTACTTTTTTTGTCCCATTTTTACTTCTTCTGCCTGTCTTTTGAAAAAATGGACTGTGCAGTCTTTGGTCACCTGCGGAATAGTCAGAGCAGAGTGTAATATTCTGAGGCTCCGCTTTCCCAAGGTTTCCTGAAGGAGTCTCTGTTTATCATTCAGCTTGCAGTGCCTGTATTGGGTTACACCAGGAATGTGGAAAGCTATATGGGAAAATCTGTCAGGCTGTGAAAAGATCTGAGGCTTTGAAATTTTATGGAGCATGCTTGCTAATGCACATTCCATATTTCAGGGTGTCTGGCTCCCCTTGCTCTGGGTAAGGATGTGACGTGGAATGAGCATGTTTTGTTACAAGCACCGCTGAGCTGATAAACAAGGCCACGGAGCTGGGGAAGTACCAGAGAGGAAATCCCATGAAGGAATAAATTACAGTGACACCTACTAGTGTTGGTACAGCTAAAGGTCAGTCCCCATTTACAAAACATGATCTCTAATACGGCGAGGAACACTGGTGTAACTCCTTTTCCACCACAGCATTCCAGTAAAATCCCAGTTTAGGAGTGGGGCCCACGTTTTCCCCCTATACAAATATTTGAGAGACTCTTCTACAGGTTAGAACTTTAGCTGCTGTAAATTAAATTCATGCTCATAAGAGGGTCTGCTTTCAGATATTTCAGCAGGACCTAAGTTTGCAAGTGGCCAAGTGCAGTAAATGGGACTTGGATCAAATGCCCTGAGTTGTGCATGTATCAAGTACACTGTATGTTTCATGTGCTTTGTAAAATAAAATTTAAAAAAATATTTAGCCTTTGCACACACAGTTTCAAGAGTCTAAAACTGTGGATTGTACTGAAGAGACTTTTTTCCCTGATTTTTAACTTCAAAATGCCTTGTAAGGCTACCTGCGAACCATGGTAAGATAACTTAAAAATAAGACAAAAAACCCCAAAATCTTGGGAAATGGAAGGAGCTTCCAAATTAAAAAGTGGCAATGAAAAACATAAAACTGCTTTATTCTTTTCCCCTCTCTGCTGAATGTACTCACCAAGTGAATCAACCTTCCTGTCTACCTCTTATAAAGGTGGGATGTTAAGAGCAAATCTGTTGGTGTGTGGTTGACAGATTGGATTTTTTATGTGCACGGGCTTAGAGAAAGTGAGGCATAAATTCCAAAGCTGCAGGAGTTTGGCTACACGGCCACGTCCGATACTGGTTCTATTAAGGAAAGAGTCCAGGTTTAAATGTGCAATATGGAGTCAAAGCCAGTCCCCCAGGTAGGTGTATCCAAAGCCATTTGAGTATTTTATACATCGAGACAAAGATGGTAAATCTGGCTCAGAAGGCGGCAGACACGCCGTTCACATCCAGTCAGTCCTGTGGGTTCAGGGAGAGACTCTAGGTAATAAATATTCCTCCATACATGCACAAAAAAGTATCAGTTTGTCTGCTGGATGGAATTCTGTGGCCTGGTTTATGCAAATCAGACCACAGTGTTGTAATTTGACAGTAAAATGACTTAATACATTTTTTGAGTAACTCTCTCTTCTTTGTCCAGTAGCTGCCTATTTCAAAGAGCAGTTCTTTAGAAGCTACCACGGATTTATTCACCAAAAAAAAAAAGCAAAAAAGAAAAATACTGATCTGGGGCAGCTACTGCTCACTTGGGAAGACCATCCTTCAGAAGACATGGCCTGGGTTAAACTTCAGGCCCTCAGGAGGTTATGAGTCCATGATACACTTGGATAATTATTGGCCAGAGTGAATCCCTACCCACACTTAAGCTCGTGTATATGGATTCATGGATGCACTGAGGGTGAGGGGCTGTGGACATCTTCCCCTAGCATTTGTGTTGTTTTGTCAGGCTTATGTCCAGACCTTAGCAATATTCAGACCTCATGCTTTTTTTTGTTTAAAATATGAAGCAAACGCACTGTGAAACTGATCTATTTCCAAATGATTTTGTCACCAGGCAATTAAAATATCATGTGCTTTAAACATCTCTAAGACGCTATGGATGGGAAAGTTGCCAGTTTCACAAGTCACATTGCTTTCAAAAGTACAATGAATGTACAGTTCTCTGAACAGTCTGGAAAGAAAAGTCATTTTCCAGCTTTTAAAATCTTTTTTTAGCTTTTTGCAGTGCTCTGAAGTCAAATTATGATGATTTTAAAGACAGAACTGTTAAGTGACAATGATTTGTCTGTACTGGCACACTTAAATTCATAACATGGTTGGGCCCATGCTTAATATCTTAATTGTGCATATGAAATTCTTTTAAAGTGAAGCTAGCCAGAAAATGCATGCTTCTTATATTAAAAAAAAAATTAATTCATGTTTTTTATATTAGAAAAAAAATCCCCTTTAAATAACTTGCACCTTTTTATTTCAGTGTTGCTGTTTCTGGCTAAGAAATATGACTGTTTAGACTAGGAATTTAAAGAGGAGTCTGTGAGGGTTGACTCTTCTGCCATGATTAGGCTCCAGACTATTTTCCTGGACTTCGAAAATTGCATCTCTTGTGGCTTGATCAAATTGACTTCAATTTATAAAAGGTGAAAAAACATCTCTTGAAATAATTTGTTAGCTTTAACATGAAGTGCTGTGAAGCTGATGGCTTAGAAATGTAGTTGGAGTTCTGAATGTGATGTGGTTAACCAAGTTCACTGAGTGAAAGATCATGAGCCACTTAATTGTAATCTTCATGTGGTCAGGAAGGTCTTCAGTGCAATGTACTAAAAACAAAAACCAAAAAAACCCCAAACTAATAACACTCCACAGCCTGTAATTGCTATCTGAAAAGAAGAAAGAACAATGTAGCAACCTTAATGACCAGTCCCAAAGTAATAAAAGTTACTTTAGTCTATTGTTGGTCTTCAGGAACAAGAATTCCAATGGGAATACCCCAGAGGAGTGCTAACAATTGGAAAAATCTACCTAAACAATTAAGAAGACTGTCTTGAGTAACAGAATTATTTAGGAAGTCCAGCAGGCTGTGGATGCTGTAGGTTGCTGCTCTAAAGACACACACTGGATAATGTGCTCGTGTCCAGCGGGCTCCAAGGAGTCTGTCTCAGCCCAGGAAAGGGGAATAGTTTCTTTCTTCTTCTGTACTGATGTATGAACAGAGGAGCAGACATTCAGGCTGAGTTTGCAATCCTGACTCAACTTCAGCCAGAAACTCAGCTGATGGGGCTGTTTCGGGGCATTAGATGAAGCAGGGAGTTGCCTTGGGAGAGGCAGGGGCACAGTGAAAATATCCAGCAATGGGCATCCCTTCTCCCAGCCCTTGGTCCATGCAGGCATGCAGCATAACTGACTTCCAAGGTGAATTTTGGATGTTTTCTCAGTAAAATGTGTCTGTGTAAAATGAGAGTATTTTCAGACACGGGAAAGACAGCTCTAAAGTTTTTGAAGAGGAGGATCTTCCGCAGAGATGCCTTTTTGAATGCAAAGCCTTTGTCTCCTTTATCTTACCTAACCTCTCATTTTACTCTGCTTTGGCAGTGAGAAAGGACCCTCACAGTGAGGGTGTGCTGTTTAATTTAATTTAATACTGTTTCTCCTGGTAGCACATTGCACTTGAGGAATGATGTCAGGAGAAATGGATTAAACTGAGAATCACATAGGTATGGATGCATGCTGGGGGTTATTGTTGCATCCTGGTCTGCAATATTTTTGGAAACTTCTCTCTCAAATCTTTATTGGAAATTGTATGTGGAAAAAAACAAAGCAGTTATTTCTTCTTTTCTGATGCTTAGTAATGTGGTATATAAATATGACCAAAGCAATGAGCATGAGATTTCACTGCAAGTGCTGAGGGAGTAATAGATGGGAATTAGCAAAAGAATAGGAGGAATGAATGGGGATATGCACTGAGAGTTTATTCTCTTTGAAAGATGATCTCTTCCTGAGTTACTGAATAGCTAATGGCTGGTACAAATGGTTGCAGATAGGATAGATTGCCTCAAGATTGATGGCTGACTGTTGTTGGTCTAGGTTTTTAATCCCAGCTTCTGCTGGAATGCAAAGTTCCTAGCTCAAGATCAATTATACAAGGACATCAAGAAGGAAAAGACAGTCACGGTATTTGTCTGCTTCTCAAACTACCCAAGATGTGAAACTGGTTTTGCTTGCAGTGACATGCCTGTTAGTGCAATGTAATACTTTCTTATTACAACCCTTTCCTTGCAGTTAAAAGTAAAAAAAAAAAAAAAAAAATGGTTCTAAAACACAGCACATTCCTTGCACTTTCTGATGCCTCGTGATGGTGTTGACTACAAAGATAAATCCCGAGGGCTTGGGAGGTCACAGTAACAAAGCTGAATGTGCCCGAGTCACTTGGGGTGGGCAGCACGTCAGTAGCTGTGCTCTTCCTCTGAATTCATTTCATCACACTGCAGAAACGCCAGGCTGCAACAGGGGACAGAGGAATTGTACAGCAAGCAGAGATGGGCCTGAATCCTCTGGTAGCTGTGAAAGAAGCACTTCAGAGTTTGTCTGAAACATATGCCTGGTCTTCACTGGCATTAATGAAACAGGCTGGGGCAGGGAATGGAGCTGGGTAAGAAATCCAAACCTTCCAGTGTGGCTCCAAACCACAAGCCAGATAATGACCATGAAGCTGTTGTCTCAAGTGTAAGTGGTTCCTTACAATAACACCTGTTAAATTTCCTTTGATTTTCCATTAACTAAATACCAACGTGGAGGTACACGCATGAGGAAGGCTGGGAAAAAGATAAAGCTGTAGCATTTTATGGGGAATTTTATAAAATGGTAGCTCCAAAAGAATGCATGCTATTATTTTTATCTGCTTTTAGGTTCTGATAATTCCTCTAATATACAGAGCATGAAAGTTAGATAAATGCTCTATGCACAATTGCATGTATCAAATTTTGAAATGTTTCCTCATTTTTCTTCTGTGAAGAAGAAAAAATTTCTACTTGGGTCAAGTGTGACACAGAAGACAATTGACAGCAGACAATTGAGGCTGCTAATGTTGTTTAAGATGATAAAATCAGCAATAGATACAAATCAGATTAAATTTCCATACAAAATAAGGATATTAATTTAATAACTTCCTGCCAGTGGTGAAAGTCAAAAAATAATTGAATCAGAGAAGGGAACTAGATTAACTGAGCACATAAATTCTTAACTACTGGGTCAGTTTTGGTTGAAATGCATGACAATGCTGGTTATTAATTTAAAATTAAAGCTTCCATCCAAATATCAAGAGCTGTGACTTCCTGTACTTCCTTAGACAACCAGCTATGGTCAGAATTCCATACAAATGGAGAACTGAATTTTGAAAGATGGAAGTAGAAAAATGTTTGAAATTTATGTTACTTTTTTGTGGCTACTGAAGAATTCTCTAAGACAGCAGATAGTATTGATGATTTTTCTGTCTTTCTACTCCCCATTATGCCCAAATAAGCCACCAGAATAATCTTCTGTGGAACATGTGGCCACTGGACTTGGAAGTGATGTGCATAACTTTGGAGGCTACCCCTGCTCTCTTTGTGGAAACAAAAGGCACATCCTACTTCCTCTGCTCTGCCTGCCCCACAGAGGTTCCTTAACTCGTGAGTTTGAGGTATGAGACAGGACATCCTGTGTGATTTCAGCGAGTCCATATGGTTCTCCAGTGCTTTTCCCAAGGTGAAGATTAGAGAACATCAAATGCTGCTTGACGGAGAGAGGAAATCTTGTGTAATGCTTTTGTTCTGCTAACATCTATGTAAAGAGCTGCCTGGGAGTTTTGGAATGGAATCTGTCATCGCTGTAATCCTGTTCTGGAAAATTGTGATGGAGACAGCACAAGCAGTGATGTCATTGGCTGTCTGACACAGTCACTGCCCACAGCAGACTCATCTCCTCCCCAGACTTTCCTTTGTCTCTGACATTTGAATGCCCAATTGGCAAAGCTTATTGGTGGGTGGTTTTTTTTGGTTTTTGTTTTTTTTTCTTTCTTTCACAGCTGTGTTAAAATTCAAAACACAGATATGTGAGAAAAAGGCTAATACAGAGGAGGGTCTGTTCAACGCTTTCTGCAGACTTCAGAGGAATTTTTGTGCACTCTGCCTTCAGTGTCATATGGAGGAAATTCTTCTTTGGTCCATACAGTGCAATAAACAAACCTCCTGTGTATTAGCTTTAGATTTTAATACTTCTACTCACAGTCTATGGCAAGTGGTAGAACTACAAGAAAGGAGCAATTTGCTTTGTAAGGGTTCTGGCCTGCCCCTCGTTGTCACAGACACCTATTTATTAAGGACCTGTTGCCATGTAGGGCAGTGGTACTTGTGTGACATCATGCAAAAATGCTATTTATACACTGAGTGCTAGAAATCGTGTTGGACAATCACATTTGGTTATTATTATTCCATGCCTTTGTAAAGGAAGTCAGAAGAGAACCTGTGTTGTAGCCTTGTTTTAGTGGTGGATTGCCCTTTTTCCTGGGTAAGTCACCTGTTGCAGGTTGTGCTTTATGAATTGTACATTTGTGTTTGGACATCTTTAGATGTGCACTGAGCTATTGTTTTACAGATTATAACTTTACATATAACAGGGTGCCTTGTTTTTAGGGAAGATAATCACAGGATGGTATGATTTTGGTTATGGCTGTGAGTGTTCAGCATCATTGAAACTTAGTCCAGGGAAATTGGGATTAAATATATCAAGAACATGCCTTATCCCCATAACAATTCCTGCTTGCACGTTATACAAGTAAAGAACCTGCAAAATGTTGGGTGTTGCTAAAGCTGTACATAAAATCAGGCAGCTGCAGGTATTTCTCAGCTCTCACACTGGTGTGTGTTCCTTGGCTCCATTACAGCTCCCATGACAGGGTGAGACCTCTCCATCCACATTTTCCCCTCTTGTCACCCTGCTTTCCATGAGCATGAGAGCTGGATGGGAATGGAGGAGGGATGTGCTGAAGCTGTGTCCCTGACCTGGGCAAGAGGAGGCCTCCCATGCATCCCCCCCAAGATACTTATTTGATGGATGAATCGGATTTTTTGCCTTTTAGACTTTGTTTTCTGAGTGTCACTGAAAGGTATTGCTTCCTTTTGTTTTCCAACCTGATCCTTCTGTTGCTGGCATTATGTGTCTTTGATGAGACCACGGAGTGACAGTAGAGGTGTGAGGGAAAGAAGCAGGAGTGAAATGTGACCCATTTGTACGAAGGGCCTGCCTTTTCTCCACTGAAACAAATACTAATAAATGGTCAAACTTCTCTGTTCAGTGGCTGAAATGATGTGGCTCCTGTGCACAATGGGTAGTTTAACTGTGTTCAGAACCCACAAATAGTGTGTCTACTGTTTTGTTTTGTTTTATTTTGTTTTCTTTTTTGTTTTGTTTTAGAGAAAAGTCAGCTGGATGGATTGTTTGGATCCATCAGAGTTCCAACACAGAAGGAGATGGACAAACATTATCCTCATCACTGTCAGCACTAGCACCTGCAGGGGTTGTTGCCAGCTGAGTGGGAAGAATCCCTGCCACAATCTGAGATACAGGCACAAGGGCTTGGTATCACTGTTACTTCCCAGTGAGTCTGACCAAGTGAAGGAAGTTTATCTGTTCCTGAGAGATGTGTAGGTCAGTTCCAGAGCCTTTTTGCTGGGAACTAGGGAAGCTTGGCTTTAACCCACGTTCAGGCAGCATCCCACACTGTGAATTTGAAAGTCAGCTCAGCTTTGGAATGAAGGTGCAGGAAACTTTCAACCTGTGGATGAAAAATGCTGCATCGGTGTTTCCCATGAGACAAATCTTGTTTATGTATTCAGACCAGAAAATGCCACATCACATGTTGGCACTCTTTAAGTGCTGGAGTTTTTCCTGTGCACAGTTTTTCTGTTCATAATAAACTGGAGCAAGTTCCACAGCAGCAGCTGGAGGCTGAAAACTAAGGTAAATCTCACAGCAAGGATTTATCAAAAGCAGGACTGACTGCTTTTAAATGGAATATGCAGAGAGCAACAGATAGCCATGCAATCTGTTGGAAACACTATACTAGATTTGAAGTCTTTAACTTTTTAACCTTTGCATAGTTCCTAAAATCTTTTATGATTTCACTAATTATTTGCTAAAAGTGCCTGTTGGTAACAGATAGTTTTCTTAAACAGCTCTAACTCTGCTTCCACATGGACAGTGTGTTTTCCTGCTTTGGTTTTGTTGCTCTTGGGTAATACTTCATGGTGGGGGGGAAGGGGAGCGGAGCTCCCAACTGGGAATCTTCAACACAAAAACTGTTAAGGGGTGATAAATCATTGGAGGCCCAGCATGTGATTAAAAGCTGTGGCCACCAGCAGTGACCCATGGGGCTGGAGGTATCAGTGACAGGGAGCAGGGGGAGGTGTTTGGCATTCCTGATCAGAGGCCTAACCAGGGCACTGGGGTTTGTTTATGTTTCTGTTCCACCGACTCCTGTGAAATGCCCTCTGTCTGTGCAGGGAACACACATCGAGTCAGGGAAAGTATCCTTGGTATTTCTTGAAATGTCAAGGCACGGATACTTGAAGGTAATGTGTGAATAGAATTATCTGGGATTGCAGAGTGAAAACCAAACACTCGGTTCAGGGCTCCGTGATTCAACAGTCAGCGTCACATAGTTACTGCAATTCTAGGTAAGCTTTGCACAGATGCACAGAATATTGTAAATATAACTCCTTTCCTCTCAGCTAAGTCCATCCTAGAAAAATTATTTTTGTTGGACCAGATATAAAGACATCCAATCTCAGGTTCTACTTTGTTCTTGGTTTAACAGAAAGCTTTATTGAATAAGAACAGAAAAAAGTCTGACAAAACCCAATTATGATTTGACCTGATGTGATACCCATTTGGACCAATAATGATGTCTTTTGTTGCTGTGCACAAGACAGTGGAGGTATGGGAATATGGTGTCTGGGAACATGGTTTAGTGGTGAACATGGATGGTGCTGGGTTAAGGGTTGGAATCTCTGATTTTTTCAAGGTCTTTTCAAACCTTAATGACTCTGTGATTCTGTGAAATAATTTCTATGTCATGCTTTATGTATCAGCTCTTTGCCAACAAAAAGATTTTCATCAGCAAGTACAGAGAATAGTTCCAGTTGCAAAATGCTGGCAAGACAGAGCAGCAATGAATGAAAAGATGGGTTTGGAAGGCAAGAAAGAGCAGGATGAGTGGGAGCTCCAAGGCCTTATGTGGTGAGGATCTCTGAGTTACGTCAGTAGAGAACTGTAGGGAAGACTCTTGGTTTGATAAGTGGAAGAGGTCACAAGAAAGGACTCGAACAGAGGAAAAGTCACAACAGTGTGGCAGATGAGTTGCCTTTGAAGACAAAAGAGATTTACATTGGTGAAAGGGCTGAAGAAACATCTTATTTTTGAATGCCACACTGTTTTGACAGACTCTGTAACTGATCAGAGACATCCTTTTTTCCCTGTGAATTTATCCTACAATGTGTGAAAGACGCTTCAAAATATCATAGGGATTCCTTTATGGACGTGTTGTTGGATATGTTTGACAGCAGCAGCCCAGACTGCTCCAGAGCAAAAGGCAAGAAACCTCATGTCAAGTAGATGTGAATATACAAGAGACTCCTTCCTATGCCCTGTACGCAGAGCTTGGCTTAAGGCCTGACTCAGAAGATTTTATGTTCCTTCCTGTGCTCCTTTTATTAGCTTGGACTGGATGTTTTCAACTGCCATGTAATACTGAACAACCAAGGAGCATCTCACTGTAAACTTCTTGACTTTTCACCAGCACCAGGAATATCTTAAAAGTTTCACTGTGCTACAGATGAACAGGTGATTATTATATAATTGATGCTGCTCTGTGGGGTAAATGTGAGTGATACAGGCCCACCTTGTAAAGGGGGAACATGACACAAGGAAGTTGGTAATAATTTGATGTAAAAGGACTCTTAGCAAGTTTGGGAACAGTATGGTTGCCAGATGTGCTCTTCCAGATGTCAGGATTTCCTATTAAATGCTTCTTCCGGTCAGGAGGAGCAGTGCCTGTGATAGTGTGTTAGAGCCTTTGAGACATGAGGGTTACCCGACCCCGAAGATGAATTCTGTAACTTTTGCTGCAAATTATGCCTATTATTAGAAAATGTTGTGATTAACTCCCAGCACAACCCTTGGCTGTGCAGGAACACGCTGTGCACAGAGTTGGGATTTTCCTGCCAGGATGCTGCTCAGTCAGTGACTTCCAGCATCCCTGTTGCATCTGAGTAACCTTAGAACATGCTGTAACCCCAGATGATTTCATACACTGCTGCTGCTTCAATTCCTTCTCCTTGGACTTCCCTAAAACTCTAGCCAGATGTTTGTGAGCCAGTTATCACCTGCTGCAGAAGGGAGTTTGCTGATGTGGTGGAACTAAACTGAGTTTTTCTCATGACCTTGTAGCTCCTCCAGATTCTAAGCGCAGAGCTGCTTCCTAAACTTAGGTTTCTGTTCGAGTTACCTCAAGTCATGTGGCTTTGTAAGTCAGTGCTTCTCTCCATTACTCTGCCTTGCCCTATCTCAATCCCTGGAGTCATCTTTGCTTTAGTTTTTCCCACTCATTCTCCCATGAAGGCCTCAGGTCCCTAAATCCTTCACAGCAGGGAAGCTCTGACAGGCCCTGCCCCTGCTCTAGATTTGGGGTTTTGCCTTAGTTTGACCTGTCTGGATCCTTTGAAGGATCCAGGCTGAGTAGAATCCCTGTTCCAGTGCCAGCTCTGTTACCTGCGATGTAACAACAACACACAGGGAGCACCCAGGTCTATGATCTAAGACTGACTGTAGAAAGGTCTTGGTAGAAGTAAGAATCACATAAAAGTCTTGTGTGTCTCAGTTCAGTGCTTTGTCTGCATAACACATGAAATATTTGTTAAAAATCTACTTGGTTATTAAATGCTTTACTTAGTAACTAATATATGTTAACTTTTAGTTTATATTCCAGTACCTTGCAGTTTTCTCCTTAAAATTTTCTACTTAAAATGGTAGAGAAATAAGGCTGGAAGGGTCGAGAGATAGTCACACAAACAGCCCAGTACTTCCAGGGGCATCAGCCATCCTAATCCATTCCTAAAAGGTTCTTGTTCTCCTAAGAGTGATTGGTGTGTGGACCATGTCCCTCGATAGGGCCACACACTGCTGCATGGAGCTCTCTGTGAGCAGAGGCTCTCATTAATCAATTCCAAAATAAGCCCTCCTGACAACTTGTGGGTTTTCTAGTGAGGCTGGAGCAATGTGGAGAAGTGTTTATGGGTTGGATGCAATGTTATTACAAAAGATATTTCTTATATGCTCTCAGCATCAATCCAATTGGATATTTCACATTTTAGCCTGGGCTACTGCTGGAAGCACACAGTGCTGTCTCTTTTTAGATAGTTATCTGTGGCCACTTCATAATTATTTGGCTTGATTATTTATGGAGAGACTTCTTAAAACTCATCTGTCTAAAAGCCAATCTGTGCTTATGGTAAATGGTCCTCTGGCTTTCTGTGCTCCCTCCAGCAAAGTGACTCAGCCTGATTATGGGTAAAAAGGCAATGGTGTCGTGAAAACCAGCTTTTTGCAGATCCAGAGGGTCAGAGCAGTAGCCTGGAAACGCATCGGGGTCACCATGAAGAGAGGAGAGACCTTTAACAATTACATTTAATTTGACTGGCAATCAAAGAGAAGTGGATGGCAAAGCAGGAAATGGTATCTTTAGGCGCGACATGAAATAGTATTGCTGTCAACTTGAATAAGAAAATCTGACTTTTTTTAAGCAACTATGTATTTAAACAGCCTGTAGGGTCAAACAGCCTTTCCTACAGCCCTCTGATAGCTGGCCTGATAACGGCATAAACACTATAAATATCCTAAATCAATAATCCTGTATCACTGCTGAAAGCAGGCGTGTTCACATATCACAGCAGATGGGAAGAAAGCAAATAATATTTGTCTTGCCTTTCAAATTGATTTCCTGTTTTTAGTAAGCCAGAGTGTGTCCATATGTTAATCAGATTGCTAAGAAAGATAGCTCAGGGCAGCAGACTTTTACTTGACCTGCTGGGAGAAGCGGGGTGGGGGGAGCAAGGAAGGGAGGAGGAAGTCCTCCATGGCCCTAAAATATCTGTGGCAGGGGCTTCTACAAATGGGATGCAAATGCCTGTGCTTCCCTGACTTTCCCTGGGAAGTGCTCTCCTCTCCCTCCTTAGGCAGATCAGCTTCACAGGGCTCAGTGAGCAGCAGGATGGGACCTGTTGGCTGAGGGTTTCTCGATCCTCCTTTTCTTTCCTTTTGGAGAATGTTTGCCACGATGAGAATCCTAGCATCCCGATGTCAGGCAGAAAGATCCCAGGTCCCTGGGAAGTGCAGAGGCTGCAGCCCCTCTCCTCTGCCTTCCCTTTCCCTTCTGCAGTGCCACGTGTTTCCCTGCTCCTCCGCGCTTGCACTGACACGTGGCTACTTCAGCTGCAATGTGCCCTTCCACAGAGCACAGAGGCCGTCCATAATGGCTTCCAAATGCACTCCCAGGTCCTGTTATTTCTCCCTTCAGACAGGAGATTTTAATTAAATTTAACGACAAATAGTTCAGAGATCATTTGTGTGCACATAAACTCTAATGATGTTTATGGGCAACGTGCAACTGCCTGAGAGGAAATGATGGCACCCTTGGTGTTCTGAGCATATTTTCTGTGGGAGGCATTTATGTTCCTTCTACAGGCTTCAGTTTTACCCTGTTTATAAAATTCTTGGTATGAGAGTGTGAAGAAAGTAATTTCAGTGGACACTTGGCCAATACCCCTGGTCTGCCAGAAGCTCACACGGCAGCTGCCATCCTGCAGAAGTTGTTTTTATGTGTTCATGCCAGTGTGGCACACTGATGTTGTCTCAAATATGAAAATCAACCGAACACAGGTAACATATTGCATGTCAAATACATGATAAATACCACAATTTATTGACAATGCCCCAGTTTCGTATCATTTAGTGCTTTATGCTTGGCTGGTATGAATTAATACAAGGTGGTGCTGGCATCCACATTGAGTCCCAGTTACCTCCTTCAGGCTTTTGGGATGCAGGTGGATACAACAGGTGAAGCACTAAGCTTTCAATTAGGAAACCACTTTCAAAAACCTACCTTCATGCTTGATTTTTAGCAACTTCCTGGTCTAAGCCTTTGTTCTCCTTCTCTTGATGAAGACCAGTACTTCCTGCCTTGTAGATTTGAAAAATACACCAAAGACTGGGATGTGGTCAGATTCCGTGGAGACACCTGAAAGAAAAGTGAGTGTGCCAAGGATTAGTTTGTTTCAAATCCTGATTTAGGTTGGTTGCTGTTGGGAGCATGAAGGGGAAGGAATGAGATGAGAATGAAGCTGTTCACTTCTTTCCTGTGTTCAGTGTGCATTGGCCACCCTCGGGAAGCATCTAGGAAGTCCAAATGCAGGGAGGACCAGAGCTGATCATTCCTTATATTTCTGAACTTAAAAGACAAAACCAGGAGACCACCCCTTCCTGCAGTGGCTTTCATTATTAGAAAAGACAAATAATTTTTTTGGAGAGGAAGGATGATTTTATGGAGCTGGAAGCCAGATGATCTCACTTCTAATCCTGGTGTTGACACAGATTTTCCTGTGTGACCTGGGAAAAATCTCTCGCTACATTCCAGTTTCCAATCAGTAAAATGCAACAATCATTCTTTGTTGTCTCTGAGGAGCACTCTGCAGTTAATGCATAGTTGCTGGACAGATTTTGACACATCTATAGGTGCTTGAAGATGGTATTTTTGTACCCAGTGGGGTTTTATTGGTGGTGTTCTTATAAAAGCATTTAAACAAGTTAGGTCTTAACTCCTGTGGCATTTTGGGAGCTCTCTTTCTGTCTTCCATCCATGTGTCGCTTAATCCCTTTCAAAATTCTGTCATGGACTAATGTGCTGGCATAATAGAAGAGCTCCAGTAATAAATTCAGCTCTTAAGGTGTATTTTAGCAATTCCATTAAAAGAAATAAGCAGATGTAATCAAGCCAAGCCTGTTAAAATATTTTAAAGTTACTTTTCGAAAGCATGGAATCAACTGACCCCCTTGGGTGAGAACCAAGCTGCATCTCCATGCTCGTGCTGCCTACTCCCCCTGTTGCTGCTGCTGCTGCTCAGGGAAAGGACACGCTTTTTCTTCCCCCATCGTTCCTGCCATCATCTGCCATTTTTTATATGCCATCGTGTCACCAGTGCTGTGTTTTCTAACACGTCCCCTGCTGTTTCTTCCTACCCAAAAATGCCCTCAGTACAGTTTCTGGGTGTTGCTCTTCTGACCACGGTTCACAGGAACCAGGGGATCTGTGCTGCTCCCGGCATTTGTGCTCCCTGTATCCTGCAGTTTGTGCCAGTTCAGCTGATCCATGGAAATCATGGGTCATAAATGAGGCAGATGCTTTGTCTTATTGCTACTTTAGGTTGATGATGGTGTTCTCTGGAGTACTTGGGTGTGCCATTTCCAAATATCAATTTTTGATACCTGCCCTTTTTATTTTGCAAGGTACGGAAAATGTTTGTAGTGGATCTGAAGGAGGTCTCAGCACTGAACCCTCTCTTTGGTGACTCTTTCATGTTGGATTAATGGGCAGAGCCTCAACAAACACCAGAACATTTTGTAGAAGCCACTACAAACTGTATAAGGGAGAAGCTAGAGACAAAGTGACCTGTCTAAGGTTATGGAGCAGTTCAGCACCTGAATCAGGAGCAGGTTGCAGCTTCCTGGTAATAACTGAGTGCTTTATGCTTTAGCCACCAATTTATATCAGCTTCCAAATATCCCAAGTCTTTATCCAGATCCTTACTGTGTGTATAGCTGAGCCATAGAGGACTTATCCTTTTTCCTTTTCCAAATAATCACCATTTTAAATTCTTCACCAGCAATGTTTTGTTCCTTTTATTTACTTGGAATCTTCTTAGCTGCACATCTGATCCTTGATAGAGACAGATACTGTGATTTCTATGCTGTTATCTGATCCATTTGTTAGCGTGTGTGGCTGGTTTTGAAAGCAAATAAAAAGTAATCCAGTTAGACTTTATTTAAATCCATCCAGTAGGAACAATTATCTCAAGTGCTACAGCTTCTGACATTCATCAATCTAAAAAGAACACAAAGATGTGTATAAAAATATGACCATTGAACTCAAGTGGTGCTTCAAGGGCATAAGAATAGACTCATTCTGTTGCATTAAATAATATTATGTGGTTAAAAAGTGACTAGCAGGTCTTGCTTATGGCCATTAATATTTGTGCTTAATAAAGAGGGCCTAATAAAGGCACTCTACAGAGGTTACCAAATATTGCAAAGAGTTGCTTTGCTGTTTACATCAGCAACTATATTAGGTAGAGGGAGAAAATCGTTAAGTGTTGGCTGTTAATCTTGGGTAAATGTAATAGATTCAATTATGTAATGTGACAATGAATTTGTTCTGCTCTGCCTTCGGTTAGTTAGAACTTAAGCTTTTCCCCTTTAGATTTATTCAGATTGTTAAGTGGCTGCTGAGAAGCTGGAACCTTGTCAAACAAACTTGGCTTTAAATTTTAAATTATTTTTAATCAATATGTGAAGAGGCCAAGCTCTGCCATATGTTACTCACCATCCATTAGTTGGTAGCTGGTCATTAAACTCTCACTAAGGTTTCCTAACTGTGACTATTGTGGTGATTTTTTTCTCTCTTTCTCTCTCTCTCTGTAGAGTATGGGCAAAGGGGAGCAATCGTGGCAGATTGCCTTGAGGACAATAAAAACTCTCATGTAGTATGGTTGTTTGTTCAGACACAAACAATAGAGACATTTTGCTATTACCATTTGCCAGCTATCAAGGGGTTTCGAGCCCCCTCCCCCTTGGTGCCTACAACTCAAAACAGATGCAAAATCTTTCTTTTCAGTCCCCTTGAAATGACCTGTGGTGGTGCAGTGTCATTTAGAGGAGAAATTATTGGAGTGAGAGTGGCTGGTAACAATAGGGGCCTTGTGCCAGGCACATGACAGAACAGTGAGGGGGCTGTTGGTGACTTTATTGGGGAGGAGAGCGGCGATCTGGCAGGTGCTGCCATTGTTAAAGGTCCCTGCTCCTAGACAGTGGTCGCAGATGAGTTCATGTCACTTTGTTGGAGCTCTTTGCACGGGTTCAGTGAAGTGACACTGGTCAAGTAGCCGATCCAGCTTTTTTGATCTCCTCGGCATGGTCCCTTCTGTAACATAACCCTTTATTGCTGAGATATGTCAACATGCTTCTGGGCCATATGGCTTCAAGCTAGAGTAACTTTTATGCCCTCTGAAAGGGAGAGATAATAACTTAATGTTTGCTCTGCTGGTGCAGCCCTGGTCCTCAGTGCTGACCCTGGCGTTATTCTGTGGAGATGCCATCCAGAAAACCAGTTCCAGTGTGTTGATACAAAACAGATCCATGGGCTGGATGCTGAATTCGACAGCAGCAGAGGTTGTTGGTCACCACCCGAAAGCACTGACTGTATTTAGTGATGTGCTCTCTGAGTGTTTTCCTTTTGATCCACAGAACCTGGTGGTGGGATTGATTGCAGCAAAGCGGGGTGAAGAAGTTTGAATTTCCCTACACTCACAAGAATAACATGAGTGATGTTAAGTAGGGGAGGTTAAACACATGGAAGTAAATATATTAATGCATCAATTTTACCCGTGCTGTCCCTTTTCTCCAGGCACCAGGCCACACCATAATGGCTACATCTGCTTCTGTTGTACGTATTGTTTAGTTCTAGTTTTTTTGGCTCGGAGAATAGAAACTGGTCTTTCTGTGGGGAAACAAAGAATTTGTTTTTGTAAATTGCCATTTTTTTTTCCCTGAATAAATAATGAAAAACCTGGCAGATTGAACAGATCAGCCATATGGAAACGGGCAAATTTTAGCCTGCTAAGGATAATTAAACGTGGATGTTATGGGGTCTAATGAGATACATGTTTGTGGTACAGGGTGGGACCAGAGCCACACAAAATGAGGAAATAGTGCTCAGAAAGAGAAATTACATCTTTAGGGTTTGAACTGCTGTCAGACAAAAGATCTGAAGTGTTTTTGGAAGTGGTTAATAGGCTTGGGGTAGGCAGGTCTCCTCAAAACAGTGGTTGCACATCCAAAATTGGCAGACAATTTATAAAATTCCAAATAAGGGATAGTTGGTTTCTTAATGAACACCCCAGAGCAGTGCTGATACATTAAGAGATTGAGCAAACACTTGGTCTTAATATGTGGAGGAACTCTCACCATGTAAAACCATTTGCACTGTGGATAAATGTTGATGTTCTTATTAGACAAGTTTGCCTACCTCTTGATTGTCAGTATATAACATAAAATAAAAGATAAATCAATTTGCAAGTAAAGGTCTTGAAAATTTGACACTAAAATGGACCTATAGGTGTCTTTTTTTAAAAAATAGCATATAGGAATTACTGTAATTGTATCAGATAGAGAACCAAACCCTAAAAATAACCGCTAAAGATAACTTAGCAGGAAAAGAAAACATGTAACTCTTGCTAGGAACAATGCTAAATGAAATATTGTAGCTCTTTTGAGATATGACTCCTCATAAAACACCATGGTGAAAAGCCTTCTGAATTCCATGTAGTTTGTGGAAACCCTACAGATTTACCATATTTTATCATATATCTTAAATGCCTACCTCCAGGGTCTTCCTGAAAGCTGATGAGGTCTTCGGTTAGGATGAGCAGGTAGCACAGAAAGGAGATAGTTTCTAGAGTAAAACCTGGAGTATGGGCTAGGAATGTGTTAGGAAAAGGCCATAGGGTTTATAGGAATGTTCAGTAGCAGTGTAATGGGAAAGGACTCGAGTGTGCAACCAAACTTCCACAAACAAACAAGTGCTTCCCACCTCATCCCCCAAAAATAACAAGCAGAAAAGCAAACTGAAAACAAATCTAAGGGGGAGCAGAGGAGGGCGTGGCAAAATGTGAATTGCTAAAGAATATCCCTAAACCTCCCAAACTGCACTATTTGTAATTCTTGGATGAGGGAAAAGTCCCTTCTCTGCGTGTGCTACTTGCTCACGTTCTGACCTTTTGATGGAGTAAAATTCTGCTTTCTTGTCTATGTTAGAAGTAGTAAAAGGAGGGAGATCACTGCCCAGATGTAGGGAGGTTCCCATCAGGTTCAGGAGTGCACTCTGACCCTATGGATGGCAGAGCCAAGAACACAGAGGGAAATGAGGGCACATTGAGCCCCAAACTCCACACATTCAATTAAGGTTGTGTGGCCAACCTTAAGTCTGACTTCTAAGGCTTTCTGAATTTTGATGACTTGATCTTGCCATCCTTTTCACCTCTCTGTGTTTAGAGATTTCCTTAAGCTGGTTTCCGTCTCTGGATCCTCTAAGTATTCTCAGGGCTGTCTGTAAGCTTTATCATAAATAACATACAAAATAATAAATGATAGGCTGAGCTACATAATGCTGTTACCAGCAAGAGTTTGGAAACAGGTCATCTTATGGTTTTTTTTTTCCACTACAGGGTCCTGTATCTCAGAGATAATGATGGCAGATTAAGGTCCATCTCACCAGGCTGAGTGCACAGAAATCATCCCCAGGGCTTGTGAAGCTGGAGAGTCATTTGACTCAATAATCACCCCTTATTTTAAAGTAGGAAGCACTAATGAGGCTGAAGGATGACACAGTTTACGTTAAGGGCTTCCATTTATGAGATTTTTTTTGTCAATTACGTTCTGATAATTTTCCCTGAAACAGAGATTGTATTCATTAGATGGGCTCACCTGTGATTTCCTCTTTGTCATTAAGTAGACTTGGTTACTGTGGGGAAATAACATAGGAATGTATATGGAATATGTCACTTGTGCACCTATGAAATTATTTCTCTCCATTTCCATAACATAAAGTCTTGCAATGATAATGTTTTTGTTTTTTTTTTTCTTTTTTGGCTGCAGGATTTATTGCAAAGGTAACATCACTTAAGTGACACTTGGTGTAATGCTCTGGTGTAATGTGTATTTGAACCATTATGTTTGATACAGCAGAAGCTACAGTTAGCTCACCTTATTAACTGTGAACAGTAACTATTAGCTATAAAATCTAGTTGTAATATAAATAATATTAATTTTTTAGTATCTTTGCAGAGTTCTTGCTTTTCTTTCTTGGAAGAAACAAAGGCATTCTTCCAATGCCTGCGTGCAAAATTAACTCAAGAGGAGGCACTCACGTACAAATAAATTACTTAAATTATTTATTCTTAGGTATATTAGACTGCTTCTTTTGCCTCACCTACCTCTCTGGGACTGAAGCCAGAAGTTATACACACAGTAGTATGTATTTTGTTCAAATATGAGTTTGTAAATACTTTTTTTGGTGGACCACACTTCACTCAGAACACTAAAGTTTATCTCAATGGAACAAACAAAATGAGAAATTATATGAAAACCTTAAATTTCTCTCTTAAAAGTACCTAGGCTGGAAATGTCTGTCCTAGAAGTTATCTTTTAGGAACATGGTACAAGAAGTCTGAAAATTATCACAGTATTACTTTATCTCCAGGATAAGAAAATGTGATCAAACCCAAGCGTTTTAGCAGTCTGCACAGAATGGTGTAAGGCACTGGGGACATCCTCAAAGAGTGCTTTGTATAGCAAGAAGCATCAGACTTTTCATCTGGTGGGCGGGAATCAGTATTGAAGAGGATACAATTGTCATGCTTTTTGCAATCTAACTTTCTTTCTCATGCATACACCCTCCAAAATAGGAAATACGAAATGGTAAGCACCAGCAGACTTTCTTGTGTTAAAAAAGCAGAACTGTGCTCATTGAAACCTGATAAAAGTGCTGATGTGTGACTGGGTAGGTAGGATAGGTACCTGTTAGGAGCCATGGGTGGGAACAGCCCCCAGAGATCTGCTTTCACACAAGGGCCACCGCTGGGATCTTGCTGACGAGAGAATCAGGTGTCTCACTTGCAACATGTTTGTTCAAAAAGGAGAACTAGAAATACAGAGTAGTCATGACAGCAATATTTAGAACATGGGAAATAAGCCCTGAGGAAGGTCATCAAAGCTTGTTGATTTGAGAGCTGAATGCGTCCTACAAATTTCTTTGGGTTTTTTATGGAGTCAGCACAGGTTCTCTGTCTTCTGTTGACAATGGTGAGGGTTTAAGTGGTTCCCTTGTCTGTGAAATGAAATGCTCATGGGGGATTTCCCCTTGCAGTTGCATCTTGTTTTGCTGAGGAATAAAACCGTACAAATGAAACTGAGGGGCCAAAAAGAAATCGGGCCACAGCCAGAGCTCCAGGAAAAGCTTCAGTGAGCCAATTAAAACCACTGTTGGGATGTAAGGCAGATATTTGAAATGGTTTGGTTTATTAAAAAAAAAAAAAAAAATCCTAGGGAATTACTATTAATACAACCAATCAACTATTTTAAAAGTCTGTTTTTGTAGCTGAAGGGGAAGAACAGTGGCTCTTTCATTATGGCAGGCTAGCAGTCCTGGGAATACTCTCTCCCTCTTCTGCTGTGTACAGAGTATGTTTGAAGAGATGATAACAGCAAGGAGCGTATCATAGCTTTATGATCACTCATCAGCTTTGGGGAGCCTGTGAAATGAAAGGGCCCCAGACCAGCCAGGGTTGAAAGGTTGAGGCTATAACCAGACTTTTTGTTCCTGAGACGGCCAGAGCCCTTACTGAACAACAGACAACTGTGAATAGATGATGGGCATCTTTGCTTTGTTGCTGCTCCCTGGTTTAAGGATACTCTTGTCCTCCTTCTGCCCCTTCTATATTTGACAAGTTTGCTTTCAGCAGATATGACAGGCACTGGTGGGGGTCACTGGCCCAATTCCACATTTCCACACTTGGCTTGCTCCAAGTTCACTGGCCTGAACTAATGTCTCCAATGGAGGTTGTACTACTGAACATTATGAGTTTTTATATATTAAACATGCATTAGTGGGTTTACCCTGCTTATCTGACAGCTGTAGAAAAATAAAGAAAGTTCAGTTTGAACTTTAAAAAGCAGGGCTTAATTTATGTCTGCTACTTTTGTTCCTCCCCTTTTTTCAATTGTCAATTGCAAAGCTCAAGGGAGATAATAAAATGGAGGAGCTGCTACTTTATACTTCCACGTGCTTCCTAGTGCCTGTGCCTTACTGGGTGAGCTAAATCTAAAACTAGGAAAAGAGTTTTCAGATGGAAATTTGATTAAACAATGCAATCATCTGTCTCACAATCTGTTTTTTTATAAGGAAAGTATTTTTTTTTCCAGGGGGAATTTTCTTTCAGAGGGTTTTGTATGAAAAGGCAGACGTCATGAATACTGATGGGAAGGGCTCAGTGTTTTGTTATTTCTGTTTAACAAAGACAAAATGCTTTAATAAAATCAGAAAACACAGATGTTACTTTGAGTATATTTTGCATCTTCTACTTTTCTTTTTTTTTTTAAGTTGGGAACAATCCCTCCCTCAGACTGACAATAGCAGCTCATGACAGACAAAATTAGCAGCTGGAAACTTAGCCAAAAGTTTAGGCTTTTTAGTATGTTGTTATTGTTTGGGATTTTCTTAGATGGTGAAAGGCACGCTTGAAGGAAGAGGCACAGATGAATTGAAAGCCCTTGTTTCTCACTCTCAGTGCAGTTTGACTGGGTTTTAGCTTTTATAAACAGTTTAAAATGGGAAAATGCATAACTCTTTGTTTAGAAATTAGCCCATTGTGTTTTTCTCTTTTTTGTATGTGGGGACTTCAGAGGGGAGTTCATGTGGTTTGATAATATATACTTTTCATACTCATTTAAAAATGCCGTGTTTTTATGAAATAAAAAATCAGTTTCTCTATGTCATTGAAAAAGCAACACCTATCCATTTCTCCTAAGTAATCTCTGTTTTTTGGGGGGAAGGAAGAGGTACTGGAGATACCTTTTCACCCAGACTCATGATTAAATGAGTAAACTGAATTAATCTACTGTTTGCTCAGTAATTCTGAGGTATCACAATTGTTTTGAATTCTGTGCATTTTAGAGTGGCAAAGGTTGATTTTAGAACCTTTCCAGGGTCCATAAAAAAATCTTCTGATGTGACTGAGTCTCTTTTATCTTCTGTGCTTTCTCATCACTCTCTGCTCATAAAGATGGACTCTTGATTGCTCTTGGGGTGCCTGGAGCTGGGCAGGGACCATGGCTGGGGATTCCCTCCAAGGCCACCTGATTGTAGGAGCCCCACTTTCCCCAGGACCACGAGACCACATCCCCTGAGTTTACACTTTGTGTGATGTTTGAATGCTTCTGAACACAGTGGAGGAGCAACCTTGCAGAAGGTGCCTTTCCATGAGATCTACCCTAGATCTGTTCAGTGCTAGTCTGGGGGGAAACATGGTGTTTTTTGTTTTCATGTGCCTTTGCTGCATCTTGGATCTCTGTGCTGATGGGACTGTACTTTGGAACAGTGCCTGCTTCAGACCTGAGCTATGTTTTACCTTAAGAAATGAGATTTTCTATTAAAGAACAATGGATTTAGAGGCAGGATTTTACCATTTTCCTGGTTTTCCACAGGTATATCTCTCCTTTGTTCAAGGTGCCTGGGAATTTTCTAATGGAACACAGCTTCCCAGCACTGCTGGGTGGTCAGTCAGTGCCTGTCCAGTGTATTCGTAAATGGATCTTTTCCCTATGCTCACTTTTGTTCTTTCAGGGTATGATCTCTTCAGAGAACATACTTCTGGATTCATGCTGCCTCTAAGAAATTGGGGAGGGTACCAGGAAAATCCACCCATCTGGCAACACTGAAAGGTAACAATCAAACCAAAGTATTAGGATTTGAGAGATTTGGCTTCTCTTTTTTTTAATGTCCTCTGGGTTCAAATGTTCTCCAAGTATGTGGCAATGGAAGGGAACACCTCGTAAGGATTTAGCTTTATTGCAGGACAGTTGTAACACCTACTGAATGCAGCTAAACAAAACTTGTGAGTAAGAAATGATGTTGTTGTGGGAAGGGATCACAGAGAAAAAGAGGAAACACTGCTGTCCTCGTTCCATTGAAAAAGTAAACAAATGCCATATTCTTATGTCAAAGAGCCGAGCTTGTAAACATTCCTTCTGAGAGAAGATATGTTACCTGAGATAGATATAAATCCACAAAACAGCTAGATCTGATTTCTAAGAGTGTTCCCTGAAATACTGTGTGATTCCTAGCGTGCAGCTGCTGGAATAACAGGGAGCTGATTGCAGTGGTAGAAAATATTGTATATCCTCTGCGTCTACCCACACATACTAGATTTAGTAAAGGATCACTTCAACAAGGCAAAATGGTTTCTAACTCTGAAAATGGTGGCGTTTACTTTTTTCAGTGTGATTTACGTTTTTTGGGCTTTGTGGAAACTTGCTCCCAAAATGTTCCCAAGTGCTGCTTCATATGTGAACGTAATTATTCCCTACCTGTGTTAGTGCCTCTGATGCAGGAGGATCTTTCTTTTTCAAGGTATTCATCCAACTCTTAATATGCAATAGAGTAGTGTTAGAGACTCCAGACTTAATGGTGAAAATAAGGTGAGCTCTGTGGCCTGTATCCATGGCTGAAAACTGAATTTTCAAGGAATGGACCTTTTTTCCCCGGGCCTCTGGGAGCGTTTGGAATATGATTGTCCACAGCCTAGCAGAATTCAGGGATGGTAGAGGGAGAGAGAAGGGAGCTTTGATGGAAATGCAAGACAAGGGAAATATTTTGCACGGGAAAGCATTTCATATGCAGAAAGGATGGTACTTGGTACTGTAAAACACTCTGTACTGGGGTATCTGGCTTTTCACCCAGCTTGTTTGTAATAAAGGCCATTCCCTATCACTTCCATGTGGAAATGTTGCTCCACGCTCACGCCTGCGCGAGGGCAAACGGAGCAGAAGAGCCTAATTAAAGTTTCAGGGCCTAACAGAGCAAATGTTAGTTTAATGATACAATTACAAGTCACAAAGAAATCGAAGCAGACGCCCCAAGTTTTATACATTTTTGGCAAAGTAAGTGGGAAACTATGTGCTGAAGTGAGGTCAACAGATGGAGGAAGAGAGGTGCAGGAGGGGAAGAAAGCTACACGCCCATGGACAAAATCAAAAAAGCCCCCCAAACCCCAATCAAACAAACAAAAAGAACTAAAGAGACAAACCTTGGAAGAAACAGATTTTTAAACAAAGTTTGCCAAATAAGCAAACTTTTCTCTTTTTTTTTCCCCTTAGAGCAGATGCAAAGTGCCTTTTCAGTTAATTTTGGATAGAAATAAGTGAACACATGCTGTGCTTTAATAAATCTTGGCGCAACCACAATAGGGAAACTCAGACCTTGGTGAACAATTCTGTGTTGGAGTTTGGTGACGCTCACCAAGCCTCTCTGTGTTCTTTCCTTTTCTCTGTGTTCTTTCTCCTGTGCCTATTTCCCCCCCACCTCCTACAAGGACACAGCCAGGGCAGGTGGATGATGTCCATGTCACTTGGAGAGTACCTGGTGTTTGAAAATCTCTTCTGAATGTGGGGCTGGGAGTCAGAACTCAACAGCTCAAAGTCCTCACCCTATCATGGAAAATGGTCCTGCTCACTGACACTGGGCAAAAAGTTTGTATTTTCAAAATTCTTACCTAGCCTCCCTTAAATTCCTGCTCAGGAGTTCAGCTTCTAAGTTTCCTTCTTAAATTCCTTCTTCAGCTGCAAAGTAATCTGGTTTTCATAAAACCAAGAATTGGTGCAAACCTCTGTGAATCTTTGTGTTCCCTTTTATGAAGCGGGGTAATACAGTCACTGCCACTTTATTCCACTCCTTCTATTTTGGGTTATTATTTTCTTTGCTTTGAAAAAGCATGGTGATGTTTCATAATAAGTTTGCATAACCATGGAGTTCTGTCTCTGGTTTTGCTATCCTCTCTTCTCAACCTCCCAGCATTGTGCTGTCTATTGTTTATTCTGATTATTACTATTTTTTGTTGTTGTTGTTTTTATGACAGGGATCAGGAGGGAAATCTTGGCTCTGTAAGGACCAGTGGAAAAAATCCCAGGCTTCAGGAGAATCAGGATTTTATCGTAAATATTTTTATTTGCCTGGCAACCTTGGATGATTAATAATAATAATAATAATAATAATAACAATAACAATAATAACAACAATAGTAATAATAGTAATAATAGTAGTAATAATAATAATAATAATAATAATAATAATAATAGTTAACAGGTATCATGCTCTGATCCCTGCCAAGCATTCTGGATAAAGACTTAATACATTTGGTAAATCTAGGGTGTGTTATTACCAAGCTCTTATAGCAGTATCTAACAAGTACAGAGTGCACAGGGGAAAATTATCCTGACTGCAGATGTGTTGACATTGGTGAGCCTTACAACACATCACACATTTACACAAAGCTCTAAAGTTTAGTAAAACATACAGTTGGCAAATTCCTGCTGGTCCTTTTCTTTTTTTTTTTTTTTTTTTTTTTTTTTTTTTTTTTTTCTGGGCTGCCAGAACCTTTTTGGAGAGCAGCTTTAACACAGAGAAGAGGTTTAATGTATAAATTTCATTATGCTTGCAGCAGCTGGATTCTGTACAAATCCTGTGGTACATGAATCAAAGCCATCCAGATATCCAGACAGCGCAAACAGAGAACGTCTGATCCATGAATCTTCCAGGTGCACTACTGTGCTTTCCAGAAAAGGCTTGAAAAATTCTGTTTGTTGTGTGAGTACTTTGCAGCTGATCCTGGAGGTGACACCGAAAGAGGAGTTGCCTTGCTCGAAGGGAGGATTTTTTTCTGAGCTAAACTTTCTGCTTTGCTGTATGGTTGTGGCTTAGCTTTTCCTTAATGCTGTTTTTGTATGAGATCATCGTTTACTCTGTTCAAACACCTATGGAAAATGTTCAGACACCTCTTCTTTTGGAGTAACTTGTTGATGTCAATGGTTGTGCTCGTTGGGGACGAATGCTTTGATCTGGATGTAGATGAATAAAAAGTATGGGCTGCCACAGGCACTGTGGCACAGACAGAGCATACTCTCAAATGGAACATATTTTTCCACCCCTAGAATCCTTGGAAAGCTCCATGAAATTCATGTCTCTGGAAACTATTTGGTTAATGTGCACTGTAAAGTTACAAATGTGAGCTTGTGTCATGGAAAGACTGGTCCTCTCAGTCAGTGCAGGTAACTGAGCCCCCTTAATTTTGTTACTGTTGATTAAATTGGCCTTGAACATTTTTCTCCACATGGTACACACAGCACCTGACCATAGATGTGGTGCCAGGCTCAAAATAAAGCATTTCCTTTAATCAGGATAATACCAGGACCTTGGTGAGAACTGAGGTTTCTCCCTGTTTTGAAGCTGTCAGAGTGCACATCAGATGTGTGAATGATTATTAAGTTGTGACAGAGAATGGGGTGAGATATGGTAATCTGAAGGCTGTTTAGGTTTAGAAACAAAGTCCGATGTAGTTTTAGAGGCCTGAATTTTTTCTTTACCCTTTTTTAGTTTGAAAATTGTAAGATGCTCTTTGCAAGTAGAAAAATACCTCCAGTACAGTCTCCTGTACTCACATCAGACCGTGTGTTTCTGAAATGGCCCTTGGCCCTCATAAATTTCCTACTGAGATTAGTCACAAACAAGATAATTACTCATTTCTAGGCCAAAAATACGTGGATTGCCTGGAACTTAAAATAGTTGTGTTTACCTTAATTAATAGATTGAGTCAACAGAAATTAAATGCTTCCTTCTCTGACTGTGACTTTTTTGTGTTGGATAAAACCCCAGTTGTACTCGACTATCTGCACTACTTTCAACCTGCACTCAATTTTCTATATTTGGGCATTATCTGGTCGATGTGAGCAACTGCTTGTTTGGTTTCCATTGAAATGGTTCATTTAAGTCTGGTTTTCATGCTGCATTTTAGACACACTGACACAGAGGTCAGAGACTCCCTCCCATGAAATATTGGCAACCGATGGGAGGAAATGCAAACTCGATTTGCCAGTGATCTGTGCTCACAGTGAACAAAATGGGCATGGGGGGATGTTGAGAGGGATCCAGATCACAGTTCTGAGAGTTATGGGAACAATGTCGTGCTTTGCCTCTTGGTTGAACCGGGCACAAGTGGATGCTGCCTCGGAGATGGATTTAAAAAGCACTCGGGCTGTGGCAGGGCTATATGGAAGTTATGTTTTTGTTTACATGCTCCTGATAGTTCTGTCTGGGAACACTTGTGTGTCTTGCCAGCTACTCTGGTACCCGGTAGCTATTCTGTCTTTCCACCAATGGTTTGCAGACTTCAGCCAAGTTGTTTCTCTTGTGTTATGAAAGAGATAAAAATAAAATGGGCTGGACCTTGATCAAGAAATGATGTTAGATAGAGCTTGGCAACAGCAGCAGACCCTCAGCAACATTTTCCATTGTACAGGCTCTCCCTTTTTGTTAACTGGGCAGTATGATGAATTGCTAGTTTCAGGTCAGGCTTCTTAAAGTGCAGAACAAAGACAATGACACTATGGAAAATAAAAAGGATGTCCAGAGTATTGAGTTTAAATTTAAATCTGTCTCTCTCAGAAAGCCAACTTTAGCAACAAAGATGGAAACACACCTCAGAGGGATACGGCTGGAGTCTAAGGAACAGAGATATCTGCCAAATTCACTGAGAAAGGTGGACTAAATCCTTTTTTGTCCAATTTCTGAGGGAGATACCTGTGTTGTTTCAAAGCTCTTATTGTCATGTCAGTATTTGTCACATGAATGCTATTCATCTGTGTTCAGTATATTAAATTATTTATCCTCAGTGATTTTGCTCTTTGAAAATTGGGAGGTGTGGATACAACACAGTTTTAAACTATATGGGATTAATATAAATTTGTAAATAATTGGGAATTTACCAGATCAAGTTATGTAATACTGAGACCTCTCCTATCAAACCAGATTAATTATGATTTTGATTGCACTTCTCTGAGTGATTTTTTTGTTGGTGTCAAAATGTATAAAAGGTGATTGCAAAATTTAAATGTTCCTTCATGTCCTATGGTGGCTGTTGAATCTCTGCTCTGTGGTGTGATAAAACATCTTCTTTCTGCCTGGGTAGGTATCAAAAAGTCTTTGTCCCTTTTCCTGCACTTTATCTTGTGGCAAACTCCTGTCGAATTTGCTGCTCGTACAGAGATTTTCTAGGTTTTTGGTTCTAATTGAATAAGGGAGTTTGAGGCAATTTCCTGGAGTTAGAGGAGTTGGAGTGACCATCTGTGGTGCTGAAAGAGTCATTAACTTTCCATGGCCATTTCCACCCATTGTCTTCCTCTTAGGCTATCCATAAGGATTCCAGTTTGCAAACCAAATGGGACGATGGGTTGGGTTTTTGTGTCAGGGGAACACCTGTCCATTAAGAAGAAAACTGAGGCTTTCCACTTTTTCTTTTCAAGTAGATCAGTGTGGGACTGTCAGCTGGGAGCAACATTTGGTCAGTGGCAATCTGGCCCAGGCTGCTCCAAATCCATGACCTCAAACTGGAAGATGGTGTTTCCTGATCAGCCTACTTCTTCAGGGAAGAAGTTTAGACTGCAACATAATTTTAGGCTGTGAAGTAGCACTTGTAGAACTTTAATTGTGCTTGGCTATAGTTTCAATGGTCTTTTTCTAACAGAATTCTCACCTACAAATGATTGTGGGGTTTTTAAAATGAGTGCTTCTATCTGGTGTGGAATTAGGGTGTCATCAAGAAGAGAGATCCTGCATCCTGATTTATTAATTGATCCTACATCCTGATTTATTAATTAACTTCATACCTATCTGGCAAATTCAAAGTGGAAGATAACTTTATTTTTCATAAGTTTTGTTGCACTTCCTATTAAAAAGCCATTTGCTTTTCATCTCAAGGGTCAGACAAATACTTTGCATTCAGTACCTGCATAGCTGATCTTTCTTCCCTCAGGAGCTGGTGTGTCACTTGTGAATTTCTGCTTCATTAACAAATTGTTCTTCTCAATTAATCCTTGTGTGTGTTTTACATGATTTTTCTGGTCTTTACTTTTGTCCTGAAGTGTTGTTCGGTGCCCTGTGCTTATAGGAGCTGTCATTCCACCACTGTGACATCTGCATCTCAGGAACAGGATTTCCTGCTCTTTCTGGGGTATAATTTCCAAAGTGGGCTTGGAATAAGTGAAATACAATTGTCACTTTCTTTCTATAGCACCTACATGGTTACAAGTGCTCTGTAGAAGTGGTGCAAAGCCTTTCTTCCTACCCAAAGGATTTTCCCATGATTTTTTAAAAGTAATTCAGCGAGAGGAATCAAAAAACATTATGGAAAACATGGAGATGAAATATTCTGTAGCAGTTATTTCCTCTGAATGACCAGTTTGGATGCACACACATCTTGGCAACAGAAGGATTTTTCTTGCAGGAATGATGATTACTACTCAACAGCTTCTGTGAATGTTGTGGAAATGGATGGTAGTTGAAGTAAGGAACCAAGTAATGGCTTTTTGGAGCAACAGAAAAGCAAACGGAGAAAGAAAAATGTATCCCTAATATATCAAATTGACTTTGTATCTATCTGTCTTTTGGACGTTTGACTAAACTAATGAATTTATACTGTGGGACATTCAGAAAGTTACACTTTTGTTAAAGGCTCTTGGTGAAGATGTGATTCCCTGTAGTAAGGCTCAGGGAGGAACAAGATATTATAGTACATTATTATCACATCCTGCACATGGAAGAGAAAACACTGACTGGGTTTTTTAAATTTGCATTTGATCTGGTTTTTTTGAGGTCCCTCATGAAAGACTGCCTCTCTTTTGTGTTAAAATATTGCAAAGGTAATGCTTTTCTGAATGATCCACCTCTCTAAGTGGCTGCTGTAATTCTGTAGCAAGTGCTCTGAAATCTTTTCTGACTGACACTGAAAGAAACCAGACCTAGAAATTCTGAATAAATGAAGACATAATTTCACTCAGCTCTTTTTGGTGTTGGAACCAAACAAAAGCATCTAATTATTGAATTATTATTAAACGATATTTAATACTATCCTCGCTTTTTCCAGCTGTAACTTGTGGTAATTGGTCTCTGAACTGACTGATTTTCTGTGGTGCATAGAATTTGACCCTTAATGCCAGCATTAGATGGACAGTGAAAGGCTTGTGAATTTTCGATGTCTTCAGCCCTCCGTTGCTACAAGGCATCGGGTTCCTTTCCACCATTCTATTTTATTATTTTCTCTTTCTCTTTCTTTTTCTTTTTCTTTTTCTTTTTCTTTTTCTTTTTCTTTTTCTTTATTTTTCTTTTTTCTTTTTTTTTTTTTTTTTTTTTTTTTTTTTTTTTTTTTTTTTTTTTTTTCATTTGATTCATGCCGGCTGTCATTTGGCAGACAGCTTTGCATTTCCTTCTCTTCTCTAGAACCTGTGGCCACATAAGTTATCAGCTATAAAAAGGCCGGAGCAGGAAAGCTTGTCCTTGACATACCCCGTGGAATTAAAAAACAAAAAAGCAAACCATTTCCTATGATTTTGTTCTGTTGATAATCGCTGTCGCAGCTTGCCCGGAGGAACAGGGCCTGTCTTCAGGTCAGGATGGTAAACTCTGGTGTCCTGCCTAACTAAAGAAAGCTCAGTTTTTGTTTCCTGCAGAGTCTGAGAGCCAGCCTTGGGAGCAGGGGAACAGCAGAAAGATGGGCAGGGTCTGTGTCCCAAATGGAGGAGTGCAGCGACCAGGAGGGAGCAGCAGGATGAGGGAGCAGCCCCATGGTGTCAGGTAGAGGCTCTGCAGATTCTGGTTTTATTTCACAATTTAGAGATTTGCAGCTTAAAACTCCAGGTCTGGACTGGTTGACTGATGTTGTGTTGCTGTGAGGAAGTGACAGAACCACTGCCAGATGATCAGGAATAATTAAAATACAACAATTTATGAATAGTTTACATTTATTGTTGGATGCTGTGAATCATTCTTTGGAAACACTCCTTCCCTTATAGAATCACAGAATTGTTTAGATTGGAAAAGACCTCCAAGATCACCAAGTCCAGTCTTTCCCCCACCATGTTCACCACCAAACCATGGTGAACATATTTTCATGGCTTTTAAATACCTCCAGGAATGGTGACTCCATCAGTGTCCTGGACAGACTGTTCCAGTGCTCGACAACCCTTTTGGTGAAGAAATTTTTCCTAATATCCAATCTAAACCTCCCCTGGTGCAACATGGGACCCTTTTCTCTTGTCCTACCACTTGCTAACTTGGGAGAAGAGACCTTCATTGTCCATAGAGGATCCTTTCCTGGCAGATCTGAGCTTTAGGGCTAATGTATTCAGCAGTTAAATCTTGGGCAGACACATTTCAGTCACCCTCTTTTTCCAAACCATGGTGAATTTTTCCATGCTGTAGATTTGTAATATACATCAAACCAAAAGAGATCATCTCTGTGGCTTTTACTACGGGAAGTTAAGGATAATAAATATCATAACTAATAAAATATTGCTCATTATATATCAGTACTTTAAGAATTCTCAACTAATATTATAAAAACACTGACTTGTAGATCCTTTTGATATAAAGAAAAGGCTCACTAAAGCTCACTTTGGACCGAAGCACATCCGCTGGTGTTTGGTTGGATGTCACAAACGCAAGCAGGTCAAAACCCGCGAGTTAGACCTTCAGAAAGGATGAGACTGACCTAGAAATAGAAAGATTGTGTTGTGAATCAGTCAGTTTTCCGGGCTTGAATGTTTTTCAGGCTTGGAAACTTGTGAGGGGTAGTTATTGTTGGATAAAAGGCTACCACCAGGAACCATCAGAAAACACCAATAACCTCCAACAAAGCTGTGAAAATTGATGCCAGTTATAGCTCTGAGTGACTTCTGCAGAAGCAGGGTCCCTGCAGGGGGGGACACTTGGATGACCAGGCTGCATGGAAAAGGGTCACAAAATTACGGTGCAATTCCCAGCTCTGCAAACTCTGTCCAGCCTGAGGGACAGGGAAAGTGACTGAATGTGACTGATTCTGCTCTCACCTTAGATGGTGACCTCAGGGACAGGAGGATCGTGCCATGTACACCAGGAAAGCACAAAATCTTACCTTAATGTTTGGATAATAATATTAGTAAGCTGTGGTGGATTAAAGGAAGAGGAATGGGGAGAGGTGATAGCAATCTTCTCTCCTGCCTGGTTTATACAAGAAGCACTTCCTTCTGTACTTCCCTGTTTTCTCAAGGCACTTTTTTTCAGTCTTCTTTAATCACTGCTAATGAGGAAATTGCTTCCACTGCCTGCATTGCACTTACACTCGGGATACAGAGCATCCAGCTAATGTTCCGTGGTTGATTAGCCCTGTGGTTTTAAGGGAGAATTTGAACTTGCTGGGTTACATTTCTTCCCTCTCCAGGCAATGACTGGAAAGAATACAACGAAGGCCTTTATCTTCACATAAGAATTAAAAGGTATTTCCAAATTTATTGACTATGTTCTTTGCTACAGCAAAGTTACTAAACTGGTGCCCAGTCAAGCTGGCAGGTTTTTTTCCTGTGTTCTGAACACAGCTTTGAAATGCTGGCGTGCTTCAGGTAGGTCGTTCAACCCTCAAAAAGTGGGGGTGATTTTCAGACAGATGATTCTGTAGCCTTTGAGGGTAATGAATGTTAATTTAGGTCACACTCATGCTGATGATTCTGTGGTTTGTAGCCTCTTCTCAGCCTCCAGGACTTTATGTTAAATTGAGGTGCTCTTGTTATTTCTGTGCACACATTTCTTTTTTTTTTTTCTTTTCACCAAACTCTTTTTCAATGCTGTTTTTGGTTCAAAGAGCTCCAATTTTCTCTGTTCCAGCTCATAAATGAGCAGAATGATCTGAGATGTTTGAATTGAGTGTGTTGGCTCTGAGTTTAAACACGATTAACCTTAAGCAAGGCACCAGTCTCAGTGATATCAGTAGGGTTACTCCTGTGCCTGTGTTTAAGAAGGGCTCAGATGAATCTGAACACTGAGCTTGAGGTCTTACATATTTCAGAAGAAACAAGAATTTCCTGGCTCAGGTACTGCAAATTCAAACTAGAAACCTGCCACATTCCTTTTTAATAACCCACACAGTTTCAGATTTTTAATATGTTACACAGTTATTTTATTTTGCTGGTCATGTTTTACTCATGGGAAGCCCAAGGCTGAGTTCCTAAAGAAATGAAATTCTTCTTCCATTGCCTGTTGCTGTTCATTTAGGCTCTGTTATCTGTGGGTGTTTTGGTGCTAGAAGTATGGCATCACTGTGGGTCTACAGTGGCTCCCCTGTGCTGGATCAAGTCTCCTCTTTTTTTTCTTTTTTTTTTTCTTTTACAATGGGTGAGATGTGTTTAATTTATTGTAGGAAACTCTTAAAGATGCAAGATCCTTTTTAGAGGCTTCTACAATAGCCGTGAAGCACTTATTTAATCCCATTGAATGGAGGGTAGATTTACTAGCTGGGCTAGACATGATTTTTGTTCAGGAGTCATCTTGGAGTACATCGAAGTTTAAAGATCTTTGCAGAAAACCCAAGGAGAAACAAAAGGAGTAAATTTTAAAAGGAACTTTGTCAAGGAGTTTTAGATGTTAAACAGATAGAAAAACCATGGTGGCTTGACTGAGACGAGTGTTGGGTTTGCAGAATCGTTACTGATCCGGTGAGACATGCTAATGAGGCACTTTAAATGCAAGTTTGATGGAAAAAGGGGCAATTTCATACCAAAGTGCAGCAAGGTTACCGAATCAAAGAAGGTACACTTCAGTTGTGCAAAAGGGGACAATGCTCCATTGTCAGATCCTTTTTCTTTTGACTTTAAACATGTTTTAACTACACTATTTACGAAATTGTACAATGTGGCTTGCCCACTGATTGAGAATTTATGACCAGAAACAAACCTGTTAGGGGAGAAAAGAAAAACTGAGTGTGATCCATACTGTAGCTGCAGAAATAGTTTGAATGAACTTAACCTGAGCACGGTGGGGGGTGCACAATATGGTTTTCAAGCCCAGGGGCCTGGGACCTGAGTTCAAATAGAATTTCGTCTTTCAATAACAATTTAAAAAACAAGGGAGAGTGCTTGGAGACATCTGTGGCCTCTCAACCTGCATTAATATAGATGTCTCAGTTTTGTCTTGAAAAGCCTCCTTCAGAATCATGCCTTGTCAACCCATCCACCGTGCCAAATTCCTCAGATTGCATCATGCCTGAAGTTCACAAACATCTTGTTTTACTTCCAGTCATTAAAGCTGTTTTGGTAAAAATAAAGACCAACAACATCAGTATACTTGCTGTTGCTGCCACGAAAAATTGTCACACAAATCTTTCACTTCCATGAAGGAGAATTCAGGCTCCTTTAGGAGATTTATGGAGCGGCTTTTGGGTGTGATTGCTGCACACAAACACAATGAAATGGCCTAATTTTTGCCATGCTCTTTGTTGAAAGAATGGACAAAATTCAGTTGCAGCAAAGAGCAGACTTCCTCCTCCTCATCTGGTTCGGTAGAATTGCACTGGATAAACTATAAAACATGTTACTCTGCTTTGGTGTAACAGAGCCCCAGCTCCAACAGTTAAATTTCACTTATGAGCCATTTTTAATTTTTTGTTTTCAAGACTGGAACCTGCCTGTGGCAATATATTTTACGATTTCACATCTTGTGAAAGGTTGCTCAGCTGGGTTCTGAATTTAACCTCCCATTAGTATGGGTTCCCACAGGCACTCCTAGTCAGAGTCAGAAACCACAGAACCGGCATAAAAGCAAAAAGGTCACTGAAATGGAGAATCCCAACAGTTCCTTTCTCAGACCTCAAAAAGGAATTCATATGAGGTTTCAAAAGTTGCTTTAATTGTTCTCCACATTTCTCTGTTTTTTTGGGGTTTTTTTTGCTAAGCTTTTAGTTCATATCTTGGTCCAAAAAGGACTATCCCAATGTGAAAGTTCTGTTTTGCACCTCAAAATAGAAAATATATGGTATCTCACTGAGGAGTCTTAAACTGCAAGGCCTTTCTTCAAGACTTTGGTACAGCACCTATATTAAGCAGGAAAGTGTTATTTGACCATTGCATTGAAAAAGATCCATGATAAAAATTAGTAGATTCTGTGTAAGCTGGCAAAGATTAACAATAGATCTACAAACTCCTACAGTGTGGCACAATTTGCTCTTGTTTTGATCCTGCATAGCCAATTTAAGTTGGATTTTCGCACTGTGTTTATATTTGGGATTAGTGGTATCTCCCCTTAATATGAATTTCAGGATTGCATCCAGATGGATGCAGATTTTATTCAGTGATAGTTTATCACTGCACCATTTTCCACTATTTAAATACATCACAGGAGATATATATGTATGACTAAAGTGAAAATTGTCAGGTTTTATATATGTACTTTTTTTACCATTGAAAATGCAAGTGTCTAGGTAACAATAATAATAAAAGTTGAAAACTAGGTGGCAGTAATACCCAGCTCTACAGCCCTCCTGTGAGCAATGATGGGATGACTCAGTTTTCTCAGGAATTCTGAGGGTGCTGCAGTCCCAAACTGAATGGCTCAGCTATTAACAGACAGGAAAAATACAGGACCAAGCGTTCAAACGAGTTCATTTACTTAAAAACACAGAGTTAGTTACAGTCTAAAATGGAATAACAAGAAGAACTGAAGTAAATGTCGTAGCAGAACTAATTAATGCAACCAAGCTTGTTTAAATATATTTGTTAAAAGCTATTTCCTTCCTGCTTGCAGTGAGCGACAGAAGAGGAGGAGCTGTGATTAATTCTGAAGCTCTTGTTTCTCAGGGTTGAGGCCAGGGGACAGCAAATATTCTAAAGTCCATGGGCAGATTGCTGTCCATGTCAATGGGATGGACATTCCACTCATGTCAGAGTAAGCTGAAAGTAACATGACTGAAACCAGTGGGATCACTCTCTAGAAGGCCCATTATTGGCTGTGATGGCAGGAGCTCATGGTGAACATTCTCATTTATCTTGGAGGTACGGGCCGAGGCTGCAGCCCTGGAAGAATTAGACAGCAGTGAGATTTATTGGCTGACTTCATTGTTTAAATGCAGCATGCTCGCCTTAGATTCACACAATTTAATTGCATGTGCAGAGAAGAATGCGATGCCCTTTTCTGGTCAGCTGAGCTGCCTGTGTGGCAGGGCTGTGCAGGAAGGTTTGGGGAGTCCTGCCTCAGGGGTACTGGGAATACCTGATATTAGCTTTATTCCTATAAACTGGTGTTTTTTTGAAACTGGGTCACCTAGACATTCTCAGAGCTGTCTGAGCTGCCACTTGAGCAGACATTGCAGAGATTTTTTCCGTGTTTGACTTCAATTTATGGAGCTCTGTCTCTGACAAAGATCTTCTGACATCTGCTCTTTTTCCAAAGGAGTTCTGTGCTTTGCACAGTCTTGATGTACCATGTTAAACTCAGGACAAGTCAGTGGCATTCCTGCCCCTAATATAATCGTGCTTCCTCTTGTTTTCCAAAGAGAAATATTAAATACATTATAGCTCCTTCTTCTGTGCCACGTGTTGAGTCTAACTAGGATATAACAGTGATCTTAATGTCAAGAAATACCTTTTCCCAAACCAAGCAATAATAGGAAGGCAATTAATCTTAGCTGTAGGATTAGTGGCAGGTACCAGTCACTGATTGACTTGCTAACTAATAGATAACAATCAATAGTGACGTTTTTCCTTAAAACTAACAGCTCATTTAACTTTCTAAACAACTCTTGTTTTCCACAGCCTGTGTTTTCATTCTTCCCAACCCAGTCTTCCTTTGCATAACAGTGAGGCCTATCAGCCCAGGTTTTCTCGTGCTTTATGAAAGGTGTGATAAGATTATTTTATCTGCTTTTTGAAATTTTTTTTGCATATGTTCAGGTGTTCATGATATTAGGAAATAAATGCTGTGTCTTTTGTACCTGAGCCAAACTGACTCCAACCTCTCCCAGACTAGATCTGCAGGGATGGGAGGAGTTTTCACCTGCTCCTAAGGACATGGGGAATATGATTTGGGGTAACTTTGTAATTCTGGGGATTGTGTAAGTAAGCACAGCTGGGGCCCAGCAAAAATTTGTGCCTGTCTGAGGTACAGGCTTTCTTTAGTGATTATCCCCACCTTGTCAGGTATGGAGCCAACTATATACACCTCCCCTCTGCAGCTGGGAGCTTGCTCATAAGCACCAAAGCCATCCCTGTGAATTTTTGTCTATGTGTAGTTTACAGGGTTAGAGTGTTCCTGATGCTGGGCTTGTTCCTGCTCTCCTACAGGAAAAACTTTTCCATGCTGCTGGAAACATGGAATCAAAACTAAGGCACACATTTGTGGACTTTTGCCCTGGCAAGATTGCCGTCTTGTTTTGAGGAACAGAACTATTGGATAATATCCAATGTTTTAAACTTAAAAAAAAAAAAAATCTATAGCTCTATAGTGTCAAGAGTTCCTGTTGCTTGTAAGAATGCAGTTTAAAACAAACAAACCAAGCCGTGATAGACGGAGTTATCAGCAATTCAGAAGAGATCTCGCCATTACTTTTATAACATCAGAGATCTGCTGAGGGTAATTCACATGCATTGCCTTAAGGTCGTAGCACGCTTTACAGTCACATCATAAACAGGAGGATATCTGCCATGGCTTTCATGTCTGTGACTCTGCTTTTGCTTTTACTTGGGTGTTAACCAGATGACACTTCTGCCTCTTCATTTATTCCAACAGCCTCTCTAATGCCAAAGCTCCTGGTGATGGAAACTTTGTCTAAGAAAGGAGAAAAAAAGAGCAAAAGTGAATTTGGATGTGTTTACAGGATTGTGTTCCCTTCCATGCCCCGTGCAATTGTACCTTGCAGAAGTTGATGCAACATTTTCCTGCAGAATGCTGCATAACAAAAGGCAATCAAAGAGAATTCTTTATTCTTCCTGGAAAAGGCAGCCAGATCTTCCATATTTACAGGAAACCGGAAGTAAATCATTAACATTAAAAATCTGGAAGTCAAAATACTACTTGGATCCATATATGCTGAAGGACAAGAATCCAAGTATGTAGGAAGGAAGATATTTTTCTGTGCACTATTTTCCCAGTCACCCTGCATAAATCAGCAAAGAAAGGTGTCTCTGTTTCAGTTAGTTGCACATGTCTGAAGAAAATTAATATGCTTGCCTTAAAAAGCAACATATATCTTCACTTTTTGAACTTGCCAATGAGGCCAGAAAAATAATTTCCACGTCTGGAAGTCAAAGACAATTTTGCCTTTTATCTTGGTGGCATTGGGACTGAGCCTCAGCATTACATTTCCATGGCAGTCGCTTATGCATTACATCAAAAAGAGAAATGGAAGTTTTCCAGCAAAAGAAATACTTGTTCCTAAACTAGTCTTTTTTTGGCCTTGGCTCTGTGAACACGTTCAACCATTTTTTGTGTGCACACAAATCTTCAGGATAATAAGCCTGTAAAAGCTTTTTTTTAACATATGGCATAATGCTGAGGTAATAAACCAGTCAATGCTATGAACAGAATACACTAATTGTGATGAAAGCCTTAAATATTCCAGGCAGAATTCTATTTACAGAAACATTCAAGGTTGAACAGCCCGTGGGACACATTCTTTTTGTGGTCACTGAACAACTGCTGTCACTGATCTTTTTTTTTCTTTTCGAGTGCCAGACACAGGTACAACAATAGTGGAGATCTAAAGTCATTCAGACCCAAATGAGCCCTGTGTAATCTATTTTCCCTTTTGACTGGATTTACCTGTACCTGTCTCAAGTATCTTTACAGCGCTGTCACTGAGGTATAAGCTCACTGTGCTGAGATGCACTGTTTTGTGCCCATCTCTGTAGCTTTACTGGCATTCTTTTGTAAATAAACACTACAATCTGATCCTGAAAAGCTTCCTCACTCCTGCTGGAATCTGGATTTTCAGGCTGGAGGATTACCTTTATAAAAAACCTACAGATAACATCAAGGAAGTCTTCCATACTCAACCCATGTAGGAAATGCCTTTTTTACTTTTATTTTATTTGTTTATTTATTTATTTTACATTTAGAACACAACTAGATTTTATTTCCTTAGACGGTGGTGTCATTTAGGTTGTAGACCAGTTATGAGTGTTTAGAAAGTGCTAAAAACAACCAAAAGCTCTCCTCTCCTCTCCTCTCCTCTCCTCTCCTCTCCTATTATCATCCTCTAGGATGGTTTTGTCAACATCAAATGATACTTCAGTTTAATTCAAGTTAACTGGGTATGCATAAGGGGCTGGCACATGAAGCTTGAGTTACTCACCTTCCACCACCACAGTTGCAGGTTTCGAATAGGCTGTGCCCAAACTGTTCTTGGCTACACAACGATACTGTCCTGCATCTTCTCTCTGAACATTGTGTATCCTTAAACTCCCAGAATCGAGGACAGCAATGCGAGCAGTCTCCTGCCAGAGGAAGGAGCACTTGAGGTGAGGACTCTACGTTCAGGCTGCACATGAACAGCATCAAAAATCTGTTTGCAAAGATTGGGCTTACATGCATGAACACTATTCATGTTGTCCTACCACTAAGGGATTTGGGGCCAGGTCTTCCTGCTCAGCATTGTCCTGACATATTCATCCATCCCTATTTTTGCAGATCAGTGAATTATAGCTTCAAAAGAGCTCTTACTTAAGAGAACACTCACAAGTGCTTTCATAAGTATTTGGCCACACTAAGTAGTAACAAGCATATATCATGTAAAATACAGATACACAGAGAACATTTGGTTTGGATGTAGAATTATTGCAGATGAAGATATTTATGAGATGAGCCCTGATTTCCCAAGTG
>VXAD01001398.1:149459-253035 GCA_013399195.1 Dicrurus megarhynchus
CCCCCTTCCTCTCCTTTCTCTTTCTTCCACTAGGAAGAAATTCCTTTCTCCCCCATAATCCAGTCACATTCAGATCACCTGAATCTCCAGCCTTTTAGTGCTGCGTGTTCTTACATGGTGTGATATGGCTCGCTGGGACCTATTCAGTGAGCCATGTCACTTCTGTGCTGAACCAATCTACCTCCGTGAATATCTTTTTAGAGCTGGATACCTGAGCAAAGGACTCTGCCTTTGGAATGTGATGCCTTTTCCCAGCAGTCCTTCTTCCATATCTGCAGCCACAAAACCCTGTCCCATCCTGTCAGGAGCATGCAGCCTCCATACCACCACAAACTGCCTCTGGCTTTTATTCCTGGGCACTGCTGCTGCTTTGGGGTCTGGGACAGCAGGTCCCTGCCACAGCTAACGTGGAAGCAAGCGCCTCTCCTGCACACACAGCTCCCACCACTCTTCCTGCAGGTGGAAAGGCAGCCTTGTACGGATTTACCATCACCTCATTGCCTTGGAGTGTGAGGTGGGTGGGGGCAAAAGTGGACACGGAGCAAAGTTCTTGCAGTGACTCTTTTCTGCAGAGTGCTTCCCCTTCGGTGTCAATTTTCAAGTGGAAAATATTTCACGTGTCACCACAAAGGAGAGATACTGCAGGGCTGCAGAACATTGCTCCCGAAAGCTGTCGCGAAATAAATGTGTGTAATGAGGTTATAAAAATGGGGTTTGTATAAACTGCCCTCTCCTAGCAAACACTTCGCTTCCTATAATTGTGTGCGCTTTTGTTTGAACTTATCAAATATGTGATTGTTCTCCTTCTCCTTCGGGGAGATAAGAAATCCACCCTCCGGATATGCAGAATGATGTTGTTGTAATCACCCTTCAAAGGGAGATCCACAGTAAACAAATGTTGTTAGCCTGTCGTCGCCTCTGCAGCTTCTTTCAGTGAGCAGCAGAACTTCCAGAAAAAGGCCAGGATTGACAGGGGAGGAGAAATTTAGCTTAGGAACGAGTAGGGAATTTTCCTTTCTTCAGTGTCAGAAAGATCACAATTTAAAGGTCCGTGTAATAACACCTCAAAAATACTTCTACATAATATTTTCTAAGCAGAAAGTGCTTTGCCCCAGAATAGGTTGACTCCTTGATGTTTGTAAGTGTTGCTATGGACCATCTAAACTGGAAAAGAAAATTATGCCTTAAGGAAAAACCCTTGGACCAGATAATGCTGTATAACAGCAACAGGCTTTCAGTGCATGAGGTACATCAGAATTTTACTGCTGCAGTTACACCTGCCAGAATCACATGGCCTCACTGAGTCTGATATACTGGCCAAGCTTTGAGTTGCAGACTACAATTCATAGCTGTATGTTTTAGTGGGTTTTTTGTTGTTTTTGTTTTTCTGCAAAGATAAAATTCCTAAATGATGATGGGATCATCACTGTAGAACCAAATTTCCAGCCCAGTTGAACAGCACTAACCTGCAAGTTTTCCCAGCCTGCCTGGTGTTTCCCCTTTGCCACAAGGAGTCCATGTCTCAGTGGCACAGCTGCCTCTCTCCACCCTAAACTTTCTGCAGTGGGACTCCTAACAAAGCCACCGAGTGCTAACGGAGGTGTGGTCACTTCCTGGACACAGCAAATGAAACAGGGCAGGGCTGGGCTGGTGCTTTATGGTGCTGAGGGTTTGATTCCTCCAGAGGGCCGATGCAGAGTGCTCCTAAGCAAGGTCAAGGATGATGTCCAGGCTCCTGATGTACCCATGTCCTCTGACATGAGCAGTGGAGCAGGTGCAGATTTCCACCTGGCATGGAGGCACCTGGCTCGTTGCTGTGTGCTGGATGCAGCCAGGTTTGTGTCAGTGTGCACAGTGTGCTTATTACTCAAGGAACTGGAAGAGTGAAGTCCCAAATCCGTGTATGGTGCAAACCCTTGTTTGGTAGCAGCACAATCTCACACTGATACAGATGCTCTTGGATTTGGTACCCACCCCCTTAGAGTCACATGAGCTGCAGAGAGATCCCTTTAGGTCTGTTAACAGAGGGACGTTCCAGGCTTGTACATCAGAGGTTTGATGTGATTCACTGTCACATAGTTTGAATTCCTATCCAAATCTGATCTGATCTAAATTCTGAGACTTCTGAGACTTGCTGATCCCTAACATAAGACTGAATTCATAAGAAAGATCTTTAAGGTCGCATCGAAGTCAGTGCAGTCAGATCTTGCTTAGGTCATGGACACTTAAAACCAGAAGGTGATGGAGATGTCACAGGACTTTCTGCATAACTACTGTGGAAAGAGTCATTTTATTGATATTTTTTCCCCCCAGATTTATTTGAGCTCTTTCTGACAACAGCAGGTAAAAAAGTGTTGAATATTAACAACACAGGCAAACATTCAGTGTTATTGTCAGCTCTTACCTTCAATCTCAGTTAGAAAAGTGCTTCTCTAATTGCTAATTGCTAATTGCTAATTGCTCTTCATGAGATGTATTCGTGGATTGCCATTCTGGGTGTGCTCAATCTCAGCATGCTGAAGCCACCATTTTGCAGACTGATTATTTTTTGCACTTTAATTTTGTTATTGGTGCTCTACTCTTGGTTGCAAATCTTACCTATGACCAAAACCTGTCAGCTAATACTAAAGGTCTCCTATTCTGAGTGACTGTCATTGCCCTCGCACACAGATCAAACAAACCCATTCAAAAACGTAAATCCAAGTTGATTTTTCTTGCCTTGAAAACAAGGGCTCACTTGTCAGAATTGTCTATTATCTCAGCATTTTTGCAGAATGTGCATGGATTCCTGTCCCTCAGCATAGTGCATCCTTTGTTTGATTTGCTTTCAGCTTTTTGATGTAGGTGATTTTTTTTCTTTTCTGTCCTAAGAAAGGTAGTTTGATTTTTCATTGCTTCTTTTCCAAAGAATAAAATGCTCATCTTTAAAAAGTTTTCCTTGAATGATAATTCGTAGCATATTAACTGTTAATTTGTTGGAAGTTTTGCAACTTTTGATAGGTCACTGGAGATCATCTGAACTCTAAAAGTCCATAAAAATTCCATTATTAGTGTTTTTCTTCTAGACACAGAATGCCTTCAAGTAGCTGCATTGTCCACTGAAGTCTACTGGCAAGAAGGAACATATGTGCAAATATCCATCCTCACAGAAATTCCCTAGCACATCTATAACCCCACCTGTTGCATTTAAGATTTTCCTGAGAATCCCTCTCTTTTCTTGCTCTCACTTTCTTCAAATAGTTCATGTCTCTATTTGCAAAATTAACTTGCGTAGGTGTTTTATTCAGCATGGTGGTCACATCTTCCTCGTATCAAAATTCTTCAGTTTCCTTCATTAGAGCAAGAGGATTTTTTTTTCACAGCTTGAGTTTCACATACCTTTTATGGTTAGGTTTGCAGTGACTTGTTTGCCTGACTGCTGGCTGATACTGCAAAAAACCCACAACCAACTTGGGAGTACAGGTTGAATAAAATCCAAAGTATGTGGGAATAACCAGCTGGAGCGAAAATCCGATTGGCCAGTCATTCTTAAGAAACAATCAGTAGAAAGAATACAAGCAGTAGAAAGAATACAAGTAAACTTTGCACAGGGACATGGTTCAGTTCCAGGAATCCAGCACGCAAATATTTCTATCGCTGTTTTCACGCTAGGTGCCCATTTTCTTCTGCTGTTCCCTAAGTGAGGGATGCCTGGGGAGCAACCCACGCTCAGAGAAGTTTCTGGGTGTTTCCATGCCCGTAAGAATGGAGAGAATTACAGGTGAACACATCTTAAAAAACCATGGCCAGGAATAACTGTCTGTGGCAGCTCAGAATTCCCAATCTGGTTGCAGTACCTGGCTAGACTTGCTGTAGCCATGTTACCACCGTGTCAGACACACTCTGCAATGTTCTGGGAATTGTCACATCTTCACAGTCAGTTAAGTGAAAGGATTAATTTTTCCCTCTGAGAAATAAGGTTTAGTTCATATAAGAATTAACCAGACCTTCAGTAGCAAGGATGGACAGCACAGAAACCACGATCACCAGAAGAACCTTCTGTTTCATTTACTGACCCAAGCTACAGGAATTCTTTCACTAATTTCTTTCTGTTCATGCAGGTACAGTATCAGGATGGGTGAGCCATCCTGAGCTAAGAAAATTAACTTGTGGGGAAACAAACAAAAAAAAACCCAACCAAGTTAAGCGGTTTCTGATTTTAGCTGATGAAAATGAGCTTCAGACCCGAGGTTGTAATTCATGCCAATTAAAAGTAACCCCTCAATATCAGAGGATATTCCACTTGGGCCACTTAAGGATGAAAACAGGGGTAAAAAACCATGCTAATGGTCCATGCTACAACACAGGAATATGGTTCTTATTGTGGGAGAAGTAAGTAAATAATAGTAATTTAGCAAGTTTCTCTGTCCTCCATCTCTTACTTGAAATTAGAAGAAGCAAAGATTCTAGTGCAATGATTTCTCTCCTTCCTTTCACAGTGCTAGCTTGGAGCTGCCTCTTGCCACTCAACTTTATTACTCTCTTGGACTTTAAATTGGTTTCTTGTGAGTGAACCAAAGATTGCACTGACCTAAATGTCACTTGAATTAATGTATTCTTGTTCCAGTCTTTATTTTTTCTCTTGGAGCCACTTGGAGCTTAAATTACCTTGTATTTCAAGGCTGGAAGACAAGGTCACAGCCATGCAAAGAATTAAAAGTACGGGATGCTTCAAGTTTGCTTTCAGTATTTTGAGAGAAACAGGTCTGAGCATGATTATCCCTGAGCTTGTGGAATAAAGTGACTACGATGCTGTTACTATTCCATGAACCCACTTGCTTGGGGATGGATCCTTCAGAAAAAGAGAAGGGGAGCAATGAGCCAAGGGCAGCGAGTAAATCAGAGCTTGGAGAACCCCTTGTCCACTCTCTGCTGATGATTTTAATCTCATTTTCCTGGTGAATGTTCCTTTCCCTTCGCAGAGACCACAACCAACCCGAGCCCAACCGTGTGGCTGCACAGGCTCCACACAGAACACTTGGGCTGTCAGCTGCTCACGAGTGATGGATTGCACCAGCTCAGGGCTGGGAGAGTCATGGCTCTCCTGGCAGGGCTGGGAACTGCCACTAGAAAAACAAAATACTGGTGTCCTCTATCCAGAGATATTCCTCAGGGAGAATAAGCACTGTTATTAGAGCTCACTTTCTCTGAGGATAACCAAGCTGCTCCATTCTGCTGGTTACATGGTCATGGCAATTTTCCCGGAAAACGAAGGCTAGAGGCACTATTCTAGCATAAGCAGAGTGTTTCTAAGAAGTGGGCTCTGATATTTTGTGGGATGCCTTTAATCCTGGTAGTTTTCCGTGTGCCTTCTGCTTTTTCAAAGTGCTTGGCTCCATCTTGCCTCATTCTTGTAGCAGAGCAGTGTGGAGGGTTTTAAACATGATGGGGAAATATTTGTGTATGAACTGGTTCTCAGTCACTCTTAGATATCCCAGTGTTTGGAAAATTAGGGAAACTGGAAGGGGGAAAGGATGCATGACATGGGATGCCCATGGTGGGGGTTAAATTAATGTAATCAATTGCTGTGACAGAGAATATCAGAGAGCTCTGAACAGACAATGAGCAATACTCAGATAAGTTAGAGAAAGAAACAGCAGAAAGTAAGGCCAGACTTCTCAAGAGTGGCCAACTCCATCAGAACACAAAAAAATCTTGATGTTTGGGATTTTGGCAGCAGCAAATAAAATCCTCTTGCATGATTTTCATGAGCAGAAGAAGCAAGATATGAACTTGAGAAGGACAAAAACAAAGGGGAAAAGAATTAGTTCCAATGGGTTTCTATATTTAATTTCTGAATACTTTATATTTCATAGTTGTCCAATATAACGTGCAAAAGATAAAATCAGCCCTACAACTCCTATTTGAAATGCAGTTACCCTTCTTAAAAAGAGTTTATATTAATATTTGGCATAATTGAATCATATAATGTCATGGTTCCTGATCATTAGACTTCCAAGTAGCATTGTGTGCAGCTTCAGGAATACAGACATGTATTGTAATATTAAAGCAGGAACTGTTATTTCACAATTCTCTCATAGCTTTTTTTTTCTATTGTCCCTCCACAGACCAGAGGATATATCCTTTTCTAAAAGAGATTGTTAACAGCTGCTGATAATTTCTTATGGCCACTATTAAAGTGGAACATTAAATGGAAAATTTGAAGTGAAGAGATGCCCACTTTTATGCTAATATTTTGCTTCTTAGGTGCTAATACAACCTGGGAAATTGTTTGAAAGATTACCAAAAATCAATTCAATCATTTGCATGTGGCAATAGAAGATTATTTGCATAACCTGTTTTGAATGGAAAATGCTGCAGTGCTGATAATTCTGGGTGCATTAGGAGAATTGGCTAGACCTGTGCTGGTTTTTGATTTGCTGTGTGCCTCGGATCAGGGTCAGAAGGAAGCTGGAGGAAATTGCTCCCTTTCAGTGTCCTGTTTCTTTAGGAGCTGGGTGGTTCCAACATCTACCAGTCTCAGCTCTAAAGGAAAGTCTCTTATGTAATGTGCAGCAAACCCTAAGCTTCATCTCAAAAGCTGTGGCTCATCAAACCCCTGAGCACAGCATGCAGGGAAATGTGATGTTGCAATGCACATTACATCAGTGCTGCAGATACAGGACATTTGCTGCTGCTGCTGCTTCAAATTGCTGACTTGTAATTTTTTTCCTTTTTCTGGACCAACTGAGTCAGCAAGTTCAGTGTATTTGGAGTTGCTTTATTTCCACAGCAATTCTGCTTTCAAGTGGTTTGCAATGAAAACACATCACAACATTTCCTGCATTCCTCAGTGAAAGACATTGTTTTTAATTTTAGTTTTTACTTTATGTACAGCTGTGACCCCTGGAAAAGGAGGAATCCTCTTTATTCATATCTGACAAGCACTTGAGCCTAAAAGTTAACAAACACCAGCACCACACTTGACTGCACTAAATACAGTCTACAGAAGCAACTGCAGGGTCCTTTCCTGTCAGTTCTTCTCGGATGTGGGGGTTTGCAGGGAGTCAACCTCCTGCAACTGAGCAACAGCTGGTCTTGCTTCATCCCCTTTCAAATGTGATCTTTGTTACCAAATGTTGCTTAAATCCAGAGAGGAGGGCTTGCAGGTGACTCTACTCCTCTGTAATATGAAGGATGAGGAGGAATGAGGTCAGGGAATGACCAAAAGGCCATCAGGGCCAGGTGCTGACTGCAGAGTTCCCATCTTCATGGAGCCACTTGCAGGTTCAATCTGGTTGTGTGTCCTTGCCACGACTCCAGGTTTCTGGAGCCTAATGCAACCTTTCCTCTCGGACAGCAGGAGCTGGGAAAATGTAAAAGAATTGTGTATAACGTCAAAAGGGTTACAGCAGACAGAAGAGGCCAAGCTTATGGAAGTCACTGCTGGTGCAGACACAGAGCGTGGCAGCTTCGTGGGAGGAGAAAGGATCACTCTGGACAAAGGATCACAGAGGAAAGTGGAGAATTAGCTCATTGTTGTAAGAGTAATGCAGTAGAGCAGACAAATCTGCCAGCCTGCAGAGCCAAAACACCACTGATCCATTTTTAGGCAGTTTTGTTGGCCTTTTTATAAAGCACGTGTGCAAAGTAAATGTGCAAATAATGCTTGTTTTGCCAAAATAAGAAAGCATTGAAGTTTGGTGGACACCAAAACAATATTTGAGAATATTCAGAAGTAATTGCAAGCTCAGGAATCACAAAGTTAGTAAGAGCAACTCTAGATACCAACGTGAGGGGAAAAAGACTGTACATTCCCTTGGCAAAAGATGGGAACATATTTGTAAAGATGGTTTAAAAGCTTCTGGCATAGAGCAGAGCATAGGCTCAGAGGAAATATATTCCATACATCACTGGAGCCTAACTCACAGGTCGGCAAATGTCCTGCAGACTTGAGTTGGAGTTTTGGTTTTTTGCTTGGATATTGCCTGTTTTCATACAGGTGTCTCACTGCTTTCGAGCATTTCCTGGTTTGTGTGATCTCAGCCTGTCTTCTCTCTTCCTGTGGGCTACAAGCAGACCCCCATGCCTTAAAATTTTTAGGGCAAGCCACGGATTTCTTCCTATTTAGCAAACAGGCTTAGAGGTTGAGAGCCTGGTGAGTGAAGGATATTCAGAGAGAAGAAATAGGCATCCTTCAGATTTTATTTCCTTGTATGAAATGGGTCTGGATTCTCATCTATTTGAAATCTGCCAATCATCTGTAATATTTAAGATGGAAAATGCTCAGCTTAACCATGGTGGCTATCACTAGAAAAAAATTAGATTACACATGATGTAATTAGTGGAAATTAAAGGCCAGCTGCAGTAATTTATGTCTTTTCTTTCCTGGTGCTGAGGTTGTTGCATGTTGTGGCCGTTGTCCGTCGCAGAACGGTGGCCCAGAGGTGCAACAAAGAGAGAGAGAGGGTGAGAGGTACCTGGGGAAGAAAGGGTGGGGGGAGTTCGTGTACCCAAAACGGTTTTCTGCCAAAACAACCCTTTTTGGGGTTTTTGCCACTTGTTTGGGTCAAGCCACTTTGTCATTCCCGGAGTGAGAAAACGAGGTCTCCCCAAGAGGGACAGCAGGGACTGTGGGGTGACTTGCCTTGCTCCAGTTCTCCTGGCTCCCGGGAGGCTCAAGAAGGGACGGCGGTGACATTCACTTTTCTCTCATCGTTTACCACCTTCTGTGTTTCTCCGTGAGATACTAGCCAAGGTTTGGGAATAGAGCTCTGGGCAGAATTCCTTCGGTGGGAGCTAGATGGCGCCGTGGAATAACGCTCCAGCCTGGTACCTGGGCGCTCCGGGGCAAACCCAGCGCTGGCAGGCAATTAGTGAGCTCTGCGGGAATATAAATCCAGACCGACAGGAGTATCCATGTCCTGGCATCCTCCTGAGCGCCCAGCCTCTGCTGGACATCAGCAAGGACTCGTAGCTGGGGTTGTACTGCCGCAAATGGAGTCAGAATCCTCGGTGGGCACCGGGGTCTGCCCCAGTATGAGCCATGTGCTTGCTCCAGTGATGGGCTCTAAAAAGACAGGTGGCTGGGACAGCAGAAATCCTGCACTTGCATTAATATATCCAGGTGGAGAGAAGTACAGCTGCTGGTGCTACCAGTGAAAGCTGTCCTTTTAAAAAGTTTTTTATCCTTTTTTTTTTTTTTTTTTTTTGAGATATCATACGTTAAATAAAGCAAAAGCAGGGAACCTACAGCCCATAACTCCTCTGGCAACGCCGAGATGTATTTCCAGTTTTTCAGGCTATTTCTCTGGTGGTGTTAAAGGATACTCGCCTGGAACCATCCAAACTTTCCACTGAACTACTTTTAAAAGAAAAAAAAAAAAAAAAAAAAAAAAGTAAAGCACAATAGAATAAACTGGAAAGCACATCTCTACTCACAAATGTCAGCACACTGCCGGGTATGGGGTTTGTATTCAGACAGTCTTGCTCTTTCTTTTTGTGAGGGAAAAAAAGAGTCTTACTTGAAAACAAATGGCTTATAAAACAATGCAAAGAGAGTGGGGAAGACCACTTTATTGTGAAAAACTGAAAATTCAAAGAGCAGCACCATGTGAGAACTCAAACAGCAGTCAGCAATGGCAGCAGCCATGGGACAATTTGGAGGATGATCAGTGGAGGCTGGAAAATGTTTAATGGGGGCTCGATACCCAGCTCAAGCAGATCCACTGAATTGTTCTTTGGCTCCTCTGAAGCAAACTGAGCGATAACCAGCTTCAAACTTTCCACGCCCAGCCCTTCATCATTGTCCTTGGCCCCAGCTGCTAGCAGAAGGATGGATGAATAGCTGGCCTAGGAAGTGGGTTGTCCTTTGGCCTCTGGGAAGGTTGGAACACCGTGATGCTGTCACCAGTCTCAGCAGGGCTCAGAGCTGCATGGGGTGTCTGGGCCAGAGGGGTTTTCTGCCTTCCTCTCTGGGGTATCTGGTACCATTTATGACTAGAAGTGTCACTGGTGGCAGACTAGGGTCCCACCATCCCTGGGGAGAGGATGCTCTGCCCTGGCCCTGCTGGGCCCCTTCCCACCCTCTGTCTTCTGCCCATTTCAAATGCTCAGCACTAAGCAAAGAGGGGCTCTGACACGAATAACTGCTTTCAACCTTCTAAAATAAAACAAACCAAAAAAACCCCAACCCGCCAACAGCAACAACAACAACAAAAAAGAACCCAACAAAAAACCAGGCACAAAAATATAGAACTTAGACAAAATACCTTGGGAGGAAGCTCCCAAGGTTTGTTCCAGCAAAGACAGGAGGTGCGTGTGTCTCCTCGCTGACCGTGTGAGGGGACAGACATTCATGAACGGGCACATTCTTAAAGCTTTACTTCTTCTTCCTATTTTTTTCCTGACATTTGCTGTTTTATGCTCTCTGGCAACCAGCAGAGCTCCACCGATGCTGACTTGCAGAGCCCACAGAGATACTAAGGAAATATTTTTCCTAGCAACAAGCGGCACACGAAAACACCGAGAATTGCTTCCCCTGCTCGTATTTCCCTTCGGTTTTTTTGGTCATCTGGTGCTGAGATAAGAGCTGCACGGTGAGACCTGCAACTGGCTTGTGTTTTGTGGGGCAGTCTGGAATGGAGGAGCACGTGGAAGGGTTCTGCCTGCGGAGCCTTGGTGCCGAGTGGGAATGCTGCCCGCCATGCCCAGCTGTGTCAATCCCTGGCTGCTCATCCCTGGCTGGTGCTGGGGTACCCTCAGGTGGCTCTCCAGTACCCTCAGGTGGCTTTCCAGCCAGGAAAGAGGTGCATGGCATCACCCTAAGGTGGCATCTACATCCAGGCTATCTGGGGCAGGTCCTTTGGGAGAGCTGCTGCTGCCTGAGGCACCTATTCCCAGAGAATCCTTCACAGGTGAGGCTCTTGGAAGGTTGCTCTAATGAGAATGTAACAATTAATGAGGGCTAATGGGAGCATGCCCAGCTGCCAGGGCAGTGAGGGTCCAGTTGTAGCCCTCTCAAATGGATGTGGTGACTGGGAGCAGGCTCGAGTTCCAGAGCAAGCCGGAGAAGCATGGGCACTATTCCCTTTCCCTCTATGTCTGTCAAAACCTGAGGGAGAAACCAGGGATGGTGCTTCATCCCTAGGGGAGGATTTTCTATTTATTCTCCTCTGGTGAGACAGGGATAAAGTGTTAACATTATTTTACCAAAAATGTAGTTTTCTGGGATTGGATTGTTAGCCGTGTGGGGGCAATGACCAGTCCTGGTGTCTGCTTGTGAATAACTCCCCCATCTTCCCTGTCCTTGCTCAACCATCCTGAAATAGCATCCGCAGCTGGGAGGGCAGAAAGGCTTTGTCAACACCAGCAAATCACTGTTCCTGCCTCTGCAAGGTCAGCTGCTGAAGACAATATGTCCAAGACCACGACTGCGTGAGGAGCATGGAGAGTCAGGAAGCAGTTGGAAATCACAGAAATTACTGGGTAGAGTTGAAAGCATTTTAATGGCAGAGCCAGCCTCCAAATTTAGGGCCAGCCTCACACCTACAGGGTGACTATTTTGTGAGTAACTTCAGCGGGGTTAGGATGGAGCCCAGGAGCTTCTTACTCATCTCTTGGTGGGTCACTGACAAGAACAACATCTGCAGAACATGGTCCTGTGTCATCAGTGTGTTTCCTGAATGTGTCCTCTAGTATTTTAGAAGAATTTACCCTCTGGAAAAGCTCGATGGAGCCAACTGGAAAGCTTTGTCTGCAGTGGAACACTTACTTCTGTGTTTGTTTAGAAATAGTCTGCATAAAGGTAGGAGCAGGTTTGTAAAACTGGTTTGAAAGCAGCATGCAGGCAACAGAATACACACTCCAGGCAGACATGCATGTCCCAGGATAAGAAACTGTCCTGCAGGCTGAAACTGGAGATCAAAATCTTATATTTTACCTGAATATATCTACATTACAGTATGATTCTCATAATGGTTCCTGTGTTTGGACATGGAGCTGTCTGTTTGTTTTTTTTTTGCAGTAAAACTGCAGATACGGCCCAATTATGATGATTTTACAAACTTTAAAAGAAAAGTGAATAGTGAAGGATAAAGTTTTAAAAATAACCCCTCAGGGTTTTTTTAACTGAACTTGAACTCTTAACGGGTTTCAGATTTGCCAGTTGCTCATTACAATTTATCCGGGAATTGTATTGCAGTGAACATCCTAACGTGTAGGGACCAGATAGAAGACCTAAAGGCTCTATTGTGTGAGGAAGGACAAATTTTCTGGTTTATCCTTCACTTTGGAGAGGAAAACAATGTGAGGAAATGGTGTGTTGATCAGTGTGTTGCACACATCGTGCTCTATAGAACGAGAAGCACAGGGCAGTTGCCTTCTAGCCATTCAAATAATGTTCTGTGGGTAGGCTGGTAAGGTACATACCCTGCTCCATACAGTGCTTAATGGCTTTTTATTGTTTATGGTCTGAACTGGTGCTGAAAGGTTCTAAATATAAATCAGAGTAAATTCAAAAGCATCTATTTATTTCGAGACAGAAGTGGAAACATCCCCTCCTTTCCACTAATAATAGGATCAGCAAACTGTTGAACAATTAGATTGAAAAATATTAATAATAGGTGCTTTATGCATGTTAAACAAAACTTCAGTAAGCTTTCTGTTTTATTGTTTGACTGTATGTATGAGTCATAAGGAAAGTGTTAATGTCCAGGATCGGATATGAATCACGTATTTGTGAACAATCTTCCAAGGGCACTGAAACCCCAAACACATTTATTCTCCGTTGTTAAGTCAGCTCTGCACTTGGAAACTGAAAGTGTAATCAAAGTGAGAGTTCCTTTATTAGCCAGCGGATGCTGTGCATCTTATTGACACAGGTTGATAATGAGGGGTGAAAAACAAGGAAAAAAGCTGGTGGTGCACGGGGCTCTGTGTCCCTGGGGTACAAATCACAAAGGGATCCTGAGCAGCACCAGCACCAGCCATTAAAGGCTGAAAGCGTTCTGTGACTTTAAAAGGAAATCCCATATTCATGAAGGGAATCCATATGGCACCCTATTTGTGAGGAGAGGTGCCCCATTCTCTTCGAAGCTGACTTGCAGCATTCATTGTTTTGACTGCTTTAGCATCGGGGTGAGAGAATTCACTTCAAGGGGAACAAACAAAACCAGTGAAGTGCACTGGAATAACTCGGGTGTTAATTATTTAATGTATTGATTTGCATCACAGATAGAAAATTGCTATCACTGGTTCACAGCTCTTTGTGCTGGCTGGTGTTGGGCTTGCTGAGGGAACCAGGTTCTTTGTAGGAAGTAATCTCACCTGGTAATTATTTCAAATCACTGGTAATAAGTGTGTTTCTCATTACCTCGTCTTTGGAAAGGAGGGTTGAGTTGCTTGTTCTGGAGCAGGGATGGAGGAGATGGCTGGAACTGATGCCCAGAGTTACAGGCCACAGAAACTTTCTGAGTTCTAGCTGTGGTTTAGGGGAGACCTCTGGAAATCTAAGTCAGCCACTAATACTGCCTGACCTTGAAAAAAAAAATCAGTTTTTCTTGTCTGTTTTCCCTGCCGTGAAGTGGATCCTGGAAAGCATTTGGATAAGTTGCCATAGGGATTGTCCAATGCACAGCCCATCCTTTACTCAGCAAGTTGCTGCTGGGTTTTAGCTGTGCTGGGAATGCCTGATGGATGCCATTATGGCACACAGCATGGAACTGCTTTGGAACGTGGCCGAATTGGTGTGACTTTTGCAAAGGTATGTGCTCACTTGCCCAGCTCTGCTTTGGCTTTCTCGTAGTTTTAAAATATGCTTAAGTTTTAGCAACAGCAAAAGTTTTTATGTTTCTGTGTATTGAGGTTAATTTAACACCACCATTCTAATCTTACAAGACCATAAAAATCTGACTATCAATGATAACGTCAAAAAGAAGCAAGAAGTAGCTCAAACAGCTTGGCAAGGCTTTGACAGAGCCTGTATTTGGATGGGGAATTCCTGGCCCTGGACTCCTACCACTAACCCTCACTTCCAGATAAGAAATGACACAAATTCACAAACTGTGTTCATACACAGCCTTCCCTGCTGGGGAGCCTGAACAACTGGTTTTGCCACACATGGAAATGTGACTTGTGCTCTCAGGTGACAGGGTGCTTGGAGTCACAGCTGGCACCCTCCTGGCCTTTTTGGGAGGCTACTGCAGCCACCTCCAGGCTGCCCCGTGGCATGGCTTTGAAATGTTGTGGATACAAGTGTGTGTGTGTGGGGTTAACTTTAAAGAAAGTGAGGATTAGTGTTTTACTCAAAGGAGATTCAATTCAAGTGTGATTTGGTGGTAAGTGACCAAGCAGAGACGCATCTGAAACACAGATCTACAGTGATTTTACAGATTTCATTTCTCAGCAACTTCCTTGTCTATCCAGCTCCTCAAATATAAATTGTTCTTTTTCATGTGTTAATATTCACATGTCTAAAGCCAGGCAGATGCACAAGGATTACAATAACAGAATCAAATATATAAAGAATTAAAAGTAGTTTACTTTGCTGTTTTGTATTCAAGTGCTGATTAAGTAGATGTGTCTTTTTTAGTGGGGCCAGACCTAACAATCACTGAGACCTTCTTCTGTTGCAGAAACATAAATTGACAATGATTAGGGATGCTTCCTCCCTCAGCCTGTGTTTTCTTTCTGTCTCAAAGTGGGATGCCCCATCGGCTCTGTTTAAGCAGAAGCAGGGAATGCCTGCCTTTAATACAAAAACAAATCGAACCCTTTGCACATCATCAAATCTAGCTTAATTTTAATTTTTGTGTCATTGTATGGGTCTCATCTTGCTTTGAGCAGCTTCAGTGGGAGTACAGATACAACTGTACAAACCAATGGTGTGGCGATGCTTTATGGCAAAGTATTTTCTGGATGCTGAAATAAAAACATTGGATTGTATTAGAATTTAACAATCCTATTGCACTTGGCTTGGTCTGTCTTGCTGTTCTGACCACATTTATTTTGTTGCTTGGTGTCAAATTGTCTCTCTGAATGACATCCTCTGGGGCTGTACCTCTATTTATGTCTCCAGCTAAGAACATGCAGGAATGTGCTGTAGCTCACATCAGGGTGATGTGCTCAAAGAGCACTTCCATTACAGCCTGGTGGGAGCTGGTACCACTTTCTCTCTCACTTTTGTGTTTGTCACTGTCTGGAGTGAGAGTAAAAATAAAGGAACCTCCCTGAAGTGCAAAGCAGTTTGACTTGCTCTTGTCTTTATGCCTACCCTTGTTCTTGAAGCATTCCCAAAAAAAAAGGATGAAGCTGATACCTGTTGGTGTTGTAGTTTTATCTTTAAACCCCCTCAGGAATTTAAAGATATCTTACAACCTTTGCTGTTATCTCTGTGTGCCGTCCATAGCTGTAATTTTGGATGCAGCCTGATGATTTTCCTTATTTGTAGCTTCAGCAGTGGGTCAGATTTGTTGAATTTTTTTCTCGTTAGAAGATGAAATGTGCCTGCCATCCCTTGTCTACAAGGAGCCTCCCTGGCTTCTGCCTGCCCTCAGCAGGGTCAGCTCGCAGAGCTCGCCGCCTTCTCAAGGTTGACAATTTAGGCTTTGCTGCCATACATTGTCTGTGGGTTAAATAATGACTGTACTGAGCTGATTACCAGAGAACATTCAGTTTCCTTATTGCTGATGAAAGGCCTGGAATACGTGTCCAAATGCCATTAGTGGAAATCTAGTCACTGCTGAGCTATGCGAGATTTTTCAGAACTCATGTGGTTTAATTGTACAAATATGAGGTATGGAAGGGAATAAACCTAATTTTATGAGCTCTTTCTGTGCTATTGCAGCGGCGTTTCTTTTTTTTCTTAAAGGCCACAATCTGTGCTGGTACAGGGTCAAAGGATTGTTCCTTAACATTTGATAGTTTGGAGGTGCAAGCAGTATCTGTGTAAACATGGTAGCTACACATCTCACAGTCTCCAGACCCTTACAGACAATACACTGCAAAAACCCAGAGCAGCTGCCAAGCTCTCAGCTTGGGACTCTGAGTGGAGGTGAACTGAAAATGGTCCCATCTGAGCTGCACTTTTAAGATGTTTGTGTTTAGTGGTGCTCAGCTGCTCGTAGGAGTTGTGGAGCACCTGACTGTATCAGACCCTCTGCTATCGAGAGAACAGAGCATGAGCTGAGGAGGTTTTTTCCCCTCTACCTATTGAAAGATCCCATGTGAATAATCCCCAAGTCCCAAAGGAGCGCTGAACACTTGTGCTTCTCAGTGGTTACTCAGGAAAAGGAGGAAGGGTTGTCTTGTTGAGGATGCTCTTACAGATGCTCCAACTATTTTATAAACATCTTCATCTCTGTTTCAAGGGAGCCCCAGATTAGAAGTGTGTGGGGTTTTATCCCAAAATACCAACATTACTGTTAAATGCAATTATTGGGGGTATATTTAATATTCAATTACAAAGAAACTAGTTGAATTACCTTAGTCTGGGGGAAAAAAAAGAAATAGAGGACAGAATTAGGTATAAATTAGCAGCAATGGAAAAGATAGTTGAGTTTAAGCTTTTGTATGCTGTTCTCTATATACAATGAGGAAAAACTGCACATCAGAAGCATTTATTGCTTGGTTAAGTTAAAAACTATCCACAATGTGCTGATTACAAAGTCCAAGTAACTGCATAAGTATTGGCACTGGCTTGTAGGTATGAAAATAAGTGTATTTTATTTTAATAGTAACATTTAATGGCTTGCATTCATTTGCTCAGTAGTATTCATCTTAGAAATAAGAATATCATAACTGCTCATGTATAGCTGAATTATTGCTGTGTTCTATTATGGCAGCTTCAGGAGCTGGGTGTTGTAGGCCAAGGGTTTTTTTGGGAAAGTGATTTATCCTGCAGGAAAGGATGTGCAGTAAGAGGCAACAGTGCATCCATTGGAAGTTACTGCTCTCCCTATCAGAGGGGGAGTGTGGGGCCAAACACAGACCAGAAGGCAGATATTTTACAGCTCCTTTGTTCCATGAGGGGTCTTCCCCAACAACAGGAGTGTTCCAGTCAGCCTCTAAGCAGTGACAACATTGAGAAATACGATTAGGATAGAAAGTGGATTGTATTTTTTATTTCCCTCCCCTCCGTTTTCCTACCAACAAAAAAAACCCCCAAACAAACAAACAACAACAACAAAAAATTAAAAAAAAAAATTAAAAAAAAAAATCCTGAACTGGCATACAACCCAAATATTTCAAACATTGGAATTAGCACACTTGGGTTTACATTCCCATAACTCCCTGCAGTTGATACCTTTCACTGGGCTATTGATAATCACTGGTTTTTGTTTGCTTCTTCCACTTTAGCAGCTCTGTGGGTTGAGTGGCTGTTTGTACAGTATTATAACAAATATGCCACTAGTCTGTCACTGTGGACAATTGTTTTGTGTTAATATCAGTCCTTTACAGCCTGCTTGTCGCTTTTTGGACAGGTAACTGTGCCGTGCTGAGCTGCAGAGAAAGGCACTGATACTGGGAAAGAGCTCACAGAGACTTCACAGCTTAGAATAGTTTATAGGGGCAGGTGTAAGAGATAAAGGAATAGGGTCATATTTATTGGTTTATGAGATTCTAGTGAGGGCCATAAAATCCAGCCCAGGGCATTAGAACAGAAAGTAAGTTTGGTTTGGTTTTTTTTTTTTTTTGGTTGTTGTTGTTTTTTTGGGTTTTTTTGTTGTTGTTGTTCTGATGGGTTTTTTTTAAGCTTGCTACCCCTAATGTTGTAGTGCTTTGAAGTACACTTGTCTGCTTTCTGCTTTTTCTGCCTTCAGATTAGCCCATCCATACCATTCTTTCTTCAAAAACTAGAAACACAAGCAAACTGCTGATTACTCAGAGTAGGAAGAGAAAAAAAAAACAAACAAGCCCACACAAATATTGTGAATCAGTTTAGAAAGCATTTTGAGCCAAGCTCTTCTTAAACAATGAAACATCTCTGGTTAATGTTAATGATAAATTAAGGGAATCAGAACCGTTCATACCAGAGTAGGAAGTTGAACTCCAAACTGGACAACTGGAAGTGTCTGACAGCTGTTTTTATTAGAGCTGTGGAAATCTGGTCTGCTCAGAAAAACCTCAGGTAACCAGGTTTAGGATGGTCTTTCTGCCTTTGACCGAAACTGGGGCTTGCATTAAGGCCTTATAATGAGAGATTCAATTCCTGAATGGGCATTCCATTTGTGTGTCCCCAACAAATACCCTGGGTTTGGCTCATTTCTGTTGGAAAGGGCCCCTTTGCAGGTTTGTTGCCTTTGGGTCCTGTCTGGATGCACTGGGAAATATTTACAAGCCAGACTTCCTCACACTGGTGCTCGGAAATAAAAAGGCAAGACTTCTACCCTGCGAATAGTTTGTGTCCAGTCCTTCATCCCCCAGGCTGGCTGGGTGTTATTTGTCGTGACTCTAGAAACTCTTGGGCACCTGTTTATCTGAAAGGCAGGGAGCAGATGCCTCTGTTTTTTGGGACTGTTCCATTCAGGTTATTTCCTCATTGCACCATGACTGTGCTGGCTCAAGCCTACCACTGTGTTAAACAGAACATGTAATAATCCACAATGCATTTGTCACTTGCCTCAGATCAAAGGTGCGTGGCTTCAAAGGCTCTAATGAAATTGTGATGATGTAGAACATTGGCTTTATCTGTGTGTGTCACACACTGATGGTTGGGTGGTTTCATCTGGAATTTTTTTTTTTTTTAAACCTATTGAGTTCAATATTGCAAAACTCTTCCAGGATGTTTCCCATCCTTGCTGTTGATCAAAGTGTTTAAATAAATCCGGGGTTTACCATAAGATTATTTCCTTTTTCCTAGCTGGAAACAGTGTATAAACTGTTCTGTTTAGCTGTGTCATGGTATTCCTGTTCTTCCTTGCTGTCCCAGTGTTCCATGTCCCTTGTTTGCCGTCCAGGTTCCCACACCTTCCTTCCTCTGGCTTTGCTAGTGCTGCTACTACACTCACTGGTTGAAAACTCTTTTTGAAGGTGCCACAGATGAGAAATATATCTGTTTCTGGCTCAGTTTTGGAATTCAAGCCATACTTAAAAGCTTGTAAACCATTTAGGTCAAAACATGATTGTGTGCTGGATCTCATGGGATTATTAGGACATTACCTTGAACTGTGCTTCCTTCAAGGATCTGGACTGAAATTAAACCTAGTTTAATGGTTTTCAAGGCTTCAGGCAGAGATTTTCAGAGATGTTTAGGAATGGTTGTGGGACAGTAGAAGTGTTTCCAGAAAATAAGGTACCCAAGACTTCAGCTCTACAGTCTAATAATATTTGATAATAATCTCAGTATTGGGTGCTTTTATGTCAGTAGTTTAGAAATAACGGGGAAGATAAAGCAAAGATGGAAACACTAATTCCTGTAAATAAAATGTCATTTTGATTTCATACTCTGCTGTATTCTCAGTGTTGGTGAAACTCTCCTGAATGTAAAGGGACAAGTTCTCATTCTCCAATTCCTTTTTCCTTGTGACTGGCCAGGCCCGTATGTTCCACTTGTCTGTGATGAATGAATCATCACTTGCTTCAGATACCCCAGTAAAATGACATATTCATTTAAGTCTTGTGCATAAAATCTTGAAGCCCCAGTTTGGCAAGCTTGTGTGAGCAAGAAGTCAAGTGAAGGGGTCTTGTTTAATTCAGTGGAAAGGCTCATGTGTGTTTTTTGTGAGATCAGGCTCACCAGATCATAAGCTGTGTTTTATTACAGTATGCTCTACGCTTTGGCCTGTATAAATCAATGATGTTTTGTGATTTTTTTATTATTATTATTATTTATTGGCAAAACCCTTAGCTGATATTCAAAAATCTGGAAAGCAGATACTGCACAAATATTACACTATTTTGTTGTATAAAGAGGAGGGAGAGGAAGCAGACTAATTTTATTCTTCCTCACAACACACTGAAATTTGGTATGTAGAGTCTTAAAAAGAGCATAAGTGAGAGCCAACTGCCTGCAGAGAACTCTTCTTTTTTTTTCCCCCTCAGTCTTTTCTTTCAGTGCAGCCAAGTCATCTCTTGTGGTAAACTGCTGAGTCAATACTTTTAAAAACTCACCAACTGTTTCTTATTTCTATATAGTTAACTGATAAGAGCCTGTTAAGGGTTACACCCTTCCGTATTTACAGTGTGAAGGCAAACATGGTAATAGGAAACAATTCCATTTAAAATTTAAGGTGCATATTACGTGGTATCACAGTATTCTTTTGGCATACTGAATTTAATTTAACTTGTGTGTGTGCAAACGAGGCTGGAAGCTGGAGAGCTGTGTTCCTGATGATGGATACAGCGGGCAGCTCCCTCACAGAACCTTCTCTCAGCCTTTCATGTGACCTAATCTTCAATGCTCCTAGAAATAGGCAAGTCCTTCGGTCCCCTTTGCCAGTTGAAAATGGAGCTGCAGCAAGAAGTTGCTGTTTACTGGAATGGAGAGATAAATCGTACCAGAAATGGCTCTCCCAGCCCTGGGAAATAGTTGCTTTACCCTCTTTATGTACCACAGTCCCCTTTATCTCTTTGTGGGAATTTAGGAAGTTTTGGAATGACAGAGGAACACGGAGAGGGGCTGCGGATTCCACGAGCTCCGTGCAGTCAGGGCCGAGTTCTGCTGAAATAGCAGGAATGAGCATCTGTAAAGCTTATGAAAACCCCTCCATAAACGTACACAATTAAATGGAAATGGTGTTCCTTCCAACAGCTTTTAAAACATTCTGCAGTTTTTAATAGCTTTTTGATAGAGCCGTCAGCACAAACACATTTGGAGCAAGGTGATTTTTTTTTTTCTTTTTACATCAGAACTGTAAACCATAACTCAGCATAAAAATGTTTTTGAGAGCTCTATTTTGGATTCCTAAAATTTGCATGTCAAAGACGAAATAATAAATATCTTGTGGTTTGGGTGTTTAATTGTAAACAGTCAAGAACCTTCACCCCATCGCGTCTTTCCGTTTCCTACTCTCATGGATGAGGTTCGGCCAAAGCCAAAAGAGAGTCCTAAATGGCCTTTTTTCCACGCTCCATCCCTCTCCTCCTTTCACCTTTTGGATAAGTTAAGAAAAAGCAGCTGTTGTGAAGGGTGACAAAACTCAAGAACTGTCTCTGGGACAGGGCAGGGTTAAACAATGTGGAAACATGAAATGTCTGTTTAGGATGAACTGCTAAAGGGAGAACTGGGACCAGGATTGTAGTTAGGAAGAAATGTTTTGGGTTTTATTTTTCCTGGTGGATAAAACAGAAGATTGGAGTTTGTGTTTTGTTTTGTCTTCCATCTTCTCTGGTTTCTTCTATCTTTTTACCTTTAAGATAAATATTCCAGCAAATAAAGTGATTCATAAAATATGTCCAGGACATTGGTACTGCAGTTTGTTTTCCTTTTTAAAAAAGACACCTAAGTGGTAACCAGTGCAAATGAGTTTTATGAGACAATCTGAGGAAACCCACCAAATGGGAGCTTCTCAATCCAGATGGGAAAATAAAAAAAGACACCATGTTTGAACTCAGGCCAGGCTTGTCCATGACACATGGGCTGAATTCTTCAACCCTGTCAAGACCGAGGATCTTGGTGGGTGTTGGTGCAGAGCAGGATTTTGGATTGATGGCATGCGTCCTGTCCACATTCAGGAACCAGCAGTGAGATGACAGCTCAGGTAAGGATTTCCAAGATTCCCAGTCTGCTCTCATAAACTCACTCAAGTTCTTGCTGTACTTACCTTTTTCCTGTGAACAAATCCTTTCTTTCCACCGGGTTTCATGCGGAGCTGGGTACTCTGACAGCCTTTATGTCTTTGCAAACCTCCACCAATAATATTTATTTGATGTATAATACGTTCTATGGCCATTAAGAAGTTTGACTTGACTGTCTTTAGGGCTTCTGAAAACTGTGGATTGTAGAAAAGTTAGTAATGTTTTACTGCTAGCTCATTTGCAATTTTTTTTTGCCTGGGCAAAGGGCCGTATGTTTTTGTGTTGCCTGTGGTTTCTTCTTGGAGTAACAAACTTAGGCTGAGTTTTAGGCACGTTACAGTAAGAATCCAGATGTTTCTCAGAATGAGAATGAAAATACGTTTGGTTGCCCATGTCAAAAAAACTCTGATCATCTTATTTGGGTACTTTAAGTGTGTTGGTGCTTGAAGCTTAGATTGAATTTAGTATCTAAAGTTTGGAAGGGTTGCAGACTCCCCGTGTAATATTTTTTTTCCCCTCCTGCCATTCCTGTGTATGGAACACATTTTTTAACGGGGGAAATAAAAATCTAAGTCATAATTTGGATGTGCTTATTAGAGATTTGTGATACTGCCATTAGTTCGTTCCTTGAAGTACATAAAGTGGTTTTGGACTCTTTGAGTCAAGAGCTGAATGGGATTTTCCTAGATTTACTTGCAGTCCTAGATTGCTGTGTCCCATGTTAACCATGGACAACTGTACAGGGAGATTTAATTCTCCTTGCTCTAAAAGAGGTGTCCCTGCACCATAGCAAGGAACAGACTAGCTGGGCAGCAGGTGGGACACAGAGACTGGGAATGCAGGTGGAAACCAGGATCTGGGTGTTAGTTTAACAGGTTAGAGTTTCAATAAAGGAGAAAGAGCAATGTTTTGTGGTAGGATGCTGAAGGCAAGAGCAGTGTGATAAGAAACCAATGGGATGGTTGATATGAAAGGTCTGAGGAAGGATGTGGGCTGGAGGAGAGAAGCAGGACTGCAATAGGGAGCCTGGCATCTGGGGACAGTTGGATACCAAGGCTAGAGAGGAGCTAGAAGACGGCACAAGGGGAACCAAGAAAGAGTTTTGTGACTGCAAGGAGGGTTGGAGTTTTGCCAGGGTGAGGCTTCTGTGTCCCTAAGTAGAGAGACTGAGATATGGATGAAGAGGAGAGGCAGAATGTGTGTTACCATTAGATGAGCTGATAAGTTTTGCATTAAACAACCCCCAGCAGTTATTTCCTTGACCAAGGAGCCTCAAGATTTCATTTCCATGTCTTCAGTTTGCTCTGCAGGAGGATCAAGCCCAGCATTCCAAAAGCAGCAGGAGCAGGTGTAGATAGGGAGAACCCTGTTGCTGCTGAAGCCGTGCTCGTCCCTTTGCAACCAAAAGTTTCCCATTCAGCTGCAAATTGCATCTCGTTCCCAGATCCTTGCTCTGGCAAGAGAAGGTGATGATTTATGTAATGGCTCGATTGAAATGGATAAAGGGGAATCTTTCCATTTGGTTAACAATTGTAGGTTAACAATACTCCCAGCGTCTCTGACTGCTGCTTGCAGATGCAGAACGATGCTCCAGTGAGCCTGGCTGTGTGTGTGCCACTTCTGAGCTGAATCATCAGCGTCAAAAACCACATTCAATGCTTTACTCCAGCGCCCGTGGTATTTCTACAAGGGAAGTTACAGTCACACTGGGTGGAGGAACCTCCCTGTCTGGCTATGGGGATAGTGAATACAAGGAAATGCTTGCGGTTCTGGACATGATGGCATCGTTTGGTATTTCTCTGCTATTTTTTGCACTGATGCATTTCATTTGGCAGTTGAGAATTTCATAGCAAACACTCTGTAAGATGCAAACACTCTGTTCCAATGTTTAATGTTTTGGAACGTTAATGGATTTTATTTTTTTTTTCCCCCTCGGTGCAGAATGTTTCTTTCTCTTGTGGAGGTAAAGCTGTATGTGAACTGCATACTGAGGGGGCTGCTGCCCAACGGAGGCAGCCACACAGATGCTTTTAGTGTTCCTGAGCATCATGAGTGGGCTTTGGGAGCCACTCACAACCCCTCCTGTCCAAGACTGGAGGGTGCTTTCCTCTCCCTTCTCTCTAAACATTATGCAACATGCATGTGATCCCCAAACTGTTTCTTAAGATTCAGATGAGGAAAATCATTATTTATTCTGGTCAGCAGCCATGTAGCACTGGAGGACAGACAGTGCTCTGCTTTACATTCTGCTACAATTGCCATCTCCTTTTTTCCCCATCCCAGCATTTTCAGCCAAGGGTGAGAAATACTTGATGCCCACAGTCTCTGCTCGTGTTCTCTTTAACGAGACCTTTGGGATCTGTAAGGAGTATTTTGTGGGACTCGGTAAGTGTAAGTTCCTGTGTATTGTGATGAGAAGTGCATATTACTCAAATTTTTGTGGGCTTCATTGTATTGGCCTAAACTTTGCCCCTGTACCACTGTGACCCAGCTTCCTGGCAACTTCTGAATCGAGGCCCTTTCATCCCAGCTGTGTGATAGATCCCAAGCAGGAGCGTGGAGTAAATGTGGTTTCTTATTCATGAATTAAGCCTTAAATGAATTGAGCAACACTGGTGTATTGTAAAAAGCAAGGAAAGATTGAAAAGGTCTTTTTAGAAGGACCAGTGTTGAAGGTGTTTGGATTGAGACAGAATAACTTGGAGGAGGTACAGCTGGGCGGATCAGTTTATTATTTCTTCAGATTTTTAAGGCCTTCTTTCACTGATTAATAAGTTCTAGTCTGCTATCTTTACCTATCTAATTTTGAAGAAAAACAAAAGTGATCTGTGGTATAATTCTCCTTTCTTTAGTCTCTGTTGATGAAAGAAGTGCTTACATGCAACTTAAATAACGAAGGCTTCCAATGTGCACTATTTATATTCCCTCCTGCCCATGCTTATGGTTTTGTGAAAATGAAACTTGACTGAATATACTTTTCATTTCCTCTTCAATATTTCGTTAATACTCAACCACAATTTATTGAATTTTGCACAGAACAAAATGCAGCCCTATAATGAAATTAGGCCCTTTTGAATGTGGAATATTAAGGCATAATCATTTTTGCTTTCTGTGTCATGAAGTCTGGGACTAGACAGATAATCTGACTTTTAAAATATTTACGTGAAGTTCGCGAAGTGCTCAATTTGTCTTTCGGAAATAATGAACAGCCGCCATCCTTCTCCCTGTCTTCAGTTGGAATTTTGGCTTGTCTGTTGCTTGGGATAACCAGGTCTCTCTCAGGAGAAAGACATTTACATGCTGACACGCAAGCTGGAGAAACCTGGGATGGTTAAGAGACAAGTGGAAATACAAGAGCAAATGGACATCCGCAGCCATTCCTGTGTCTGCTGCTGGTACTTACGTGTTCCAGAAGGCTGTGGATGTGTTTCAGTTACTGTTGCAGCCCTGGCAAATGGATATCTTTAAAAAAAAAAAAAAATCTATAAATTCCCTGCTTGTAGCTGGGAATTTCGTGTGGTTGATCAATGGGTCGTGTCTGTGGTTCTTCCAAGGGGGAATGAATGAAGGGAATGCCTGATAGGACTGGAAGGTCTCAAGAGGTCCCCTCTAATAAAAAAAATTCTGTTTGTGGAAGTGTCTGTGCAGGTGCAGAGCAGGGCTCCTGTGCTTGTGCTCGCTCTACCTGACTTCTCTCCTCTCTGAATGCACCAGAACCTGCATGAACAAACGTGAGGTCACTGGGCTCGTGCAGGGAGATTTTGGCTTTGGGCTTTCACTGTTGAGGAGCTTTAATCAAAATATCTTCTCTCTTTTCATCTGTTACAGCAAACAGTTAAATGATGTGAGAGTTCTTCCCTTGGTTCAGTGTCTCAGCTGAGTTACTGATGTAATACCCTGGGGAACCCTGAGTTTAAAATACACTATTGCTGTCATTAGAGCCTTATATTCCATGTATTTTCCTGCTGTTCTCAATCCGTGCCTTTCCAGCCATTAATGCCACACAAAGCTTTCCCTTGGGAAAGTGACCAGAAGCAGCCTGTAGCTGACATTAGGGACCTCTGGGGAGAAAAACACAGAAATGGGAACTGACTGTAGCATGAACAGCTTCTAGATGAAACAGATATCTTGTGGAAAGTGGTTTAATTTTTTTTCCCAAGCAAACCTTCCCCTCTATTGCTACTGCTGTAGCAAATCTCTTTGCTAGCGGTACAAAGAAAATAAAATAAGTTTAATTCACACAAACCTGACTCTCAGAGCTTCACGGGCCTTCCTGTGGCTTTTGCTTTTGCCAGGTGAAAACATAAGCATCTGAAGATTTGACTATGTGAAAACATATGATGGTAATAAACCAATAAAACTCATTGGATTGGCAGCAGTAACTCTCCTGAGTGGGCTTTGAAGGGACCATTATTTAACCAGGGTTTAACCCCACTGCATCACCTTTACTTTTGCCAAGCCAAGTGTCTTTACCTCTGCCTGTGTGAGCAGTGGTCACCCCACTGGCTGGTGTCCCTACGTACGGGGAAGGAATGTTTCCCGTGCAGCTCATTTCAATAAACTATTGTGTATCAGAATAGATGCCTGCATTCCATCGCAATTTAGTTTTCAGCAGTTTGTCCTAAGAAAAATAGAAGATGAAATAGCGGAAATATCCAACTTCCATGTATCAGGAAATCATATGTAAAAGTGTTGTTATTGCTGGCTTAGCCCAATCTGCTGTTAGCCCTGGATCCTTGTTAGTGACCTGATGAGACCGGATTTCATCCCGTCTACCTGCTGGGTGGAAATGCATGTCACAGCAGCAAAAGCATCTGCTTCCTCTAGTTCAAAGCTTTGGCACTGCTGTGTTTGATTCTTAAATTGGTCTCAGAAGTTGTTTGGCAAGGGTGTGCTTAGTCATCTGTATTTTTATTTTTGGTTTGTGTCACTCAGTAGCAGCTCTCGGTTACATTCTTCCATTAAAAATGCCCAGGTTTACTTTCTTTTAAAAGTTTGGGTATCTGGTTCTCACCCTGAACATCTGGGTCCCAATAAGAAGTGAAGAAGCTTTTCATTCATAAAGCTGGAATGGTTGATACAAGCCCCAATTACTTCCCTGCCTTCTCAAAGAAAAGAAACTTTATGAATGGGTGAGTCACGTTTGGTGCAGATGGTGACATCAAAAATAATACCTAATCGAGAACAAATATTTGAAGTGAGTTTCACCTGTGAATAAACACACCAGGTGTCTTTCAGCAAACTGGATGCTGTGACAGCCAGGGAGATGTGCAGCTGAGTGGTATCTGCTGCATAAAGCACTTTCTCAATGTTGCCAAGTTTCAGAGCTGTGTGCAAACAAAATACCTCACCTTCCTTCTGCATGTGGTGACGATACAGCCTCTGCCTCTTTAGTATTTGGGCTGTGTGTTCTAGCTAATGGGCATGGCTCCTTCTGGAAGTGTCTGTGACTCTGGAAGCAGCTCTTTCTGGTTTTCTAGGCTAGTGAGAGCTCTTTTGCTCCCAATGCCTGGTGCACTAATAAGGACTTATAGTTAACTTTATTTGAAAAACAATGCATGACCATGTTGAAGAGAGATATCAAAACTCACCAAGTTAGTAGTGGGAAAAAAAAAAAATCTTGCCCAAACCTGCCATGTGTTAGTCAACTAAAGTATTCTTCTGTGGCCATAGGTAAAATTCAGAATTCAATGGAAGTGTTTCTGAAATTCAGTATTTTGTATCTAGGAACCACCTGACACTGACATGACTAGCTTGACACCCGACACTGTAAAAATATTTGTGATAGTTTAAAAGATCTGATACCTTTTGTGGAAATATTATTTGCCTTCTCTTTTACCTTGTGTCATCACCCCCTTCCCCTGACCCATCCTCAAAAAAAAGAGAAAAATTAATTAGAGAGATGGGGTGAGCCTACTGGGTGTAGATAACTGACCTCCCTTTGATTCTGCTGTCATATCGCGCACATGGTCAATCATGAGAAGCCTCATCTTGCCTTGAGAGATAATAAGGGCCATTGAACTCCAAAAATGTAATGTCACAATAAAAGAATGTGTTTGTACTAATTCCTACTAGCTGTGATGCCGGCACTACAAAAGCTTCTGTACATGTTATGCTGTTTTCATGTTTTAGTTGTGAACACGAGACTCTGCTCATTAGAGGAACAGGGATATCAAAACAGCGTTTTGAAATCATTTTGGTGGAAGCATCCATGGAATGTGCTATCCCTACATAAATAACACTAGTGGCATTATTCATTCTGGCTTTATTTCTTTTCTTAGCAAGAAATTATCTCTTGAACTCTGTGACCAGGCAGGACCAAAGGGCGATAGGCTAGAAATGGCTGAGCTGCAAAAGGAAAGAGAATTCTTTAAAAACAAGCTTGCAGCACTGTGAGAATGGAAACACAGTTGATGGTGGCCCTGAGTGTGGTACTTGGGAATTGATAACTTGCATGTAAATCTTTTGAAGTCTTTTTAGAATGCCAGCTACAGCTGCTTGAGTTTGGGTCCTCTTAGCTCCCCTATCAACCTGGCACCTTTCTAAGGCAAGAGGTTGCTGAAGGATCTATGATGCTGTGAACAACACACCAGCTCTTCAGTAAAATAGTGCAAACTGAGGTTTCCCCACAGATTTGGGCTGTTGGAATCCCTGATTTGGAATAGGATATAAAATGGAATTCCTGAGCCGATTTTGATTGAACTGCAAGGCTGGGGAGAAATCCTGCTGCCCTTCTCTGGCATAGAAAGTACATTATCCTCTATGATTCTGATAATTTGGAGCTGTTGGGGAGGATCCAGCAGGTCAGGCCTTTGGTCAGCACCTCAGAGAAACAGGTACCTGGTAGCTGGACCTAGTCACTAAATCAGTTTTCTAAGGATTCTTCAGTGTGTAGGAAGAAATAAAACCAGCAGGGTTACATGGGGTGGAGAGGATGAAGAAGATGTAATTCAGTGTGACACAAACACAAGCTGCTAACTTGGAACTGGAAATGGTGGAACGTTGTGTGTCTGCACAGACACAGGTGCTGATTATGGGTGTGGATACTTCTGCTTTTTTTCTTTCTTCTTTTCATGCAAGGCTTTGTTGTTTCTGCATTAGAGCAGAAAGAGCAGAGGTTTTTTTTATACTGGAGCACCTTACTTTTGTGATGTCTAGGATTTCATCAAAATTCAGCTCAGAATGACTCCAGCAACCTGCTTTCTTTCTGAAGTGTGGCTAGCCCTGCTCCAGTGACTTATTTGCAACTAGCTGCCAATGGCAATTCTCAGGGAGCAGCTAACAGCTTACAAAAAATTAATCACCTTTTTCTTAATACTCAGGCAAGATTTTCCATTTTCACGAGTTGGAAGACAGAGGAAAGTAAGTTATAGCGCTTGTAATAATTTTTAAAGAGTTACAAGGGCTGAAATAGCCAGTCAGGAAGAAAGTATCCGTAAGGGTGTTATTGAAGTTGTCCCCCTGCTACATAACTTACAAGTTAATCAATGTTTTAGAGTTCAAATAGAGGAAGGTCAACATGGATTCTGATAAAGTTTATCTCGCGTCAGTAAGTTCAGAGGCTGGAGAGGGAGGATGTGAAATAATTCCCCAAAAAGTCAGATGAGGGGATGCAGATCCTGTGGACCCCTGGCTAGGAAGCTGCAGAGGGTCACTTTGAGACAAGAAGCGTTGCCCAGGGCTGTAGCACAGACAGGATATTTTATTTTTATCCTTGTTTCATTTCCAGGGTGAGTCCCTCCTTCATTTTGATGGGCAGCCTCCCGAAGGTAAAACATGCGTGGCCGCACACACAACAGTGAGAGCAAAGCTTTTGAGTTAAATATTCAAAACTCTTTATTACTTCTGAAGTTAAGTGGCTTGCCTAATTCCGATGAACTAAGCACCATGACAGAAACAAAAACTGGTGAAATTCAAGGCCCATTAAAGCCAGAGGAATTTTCCCAGGCTTTTGCTTTCTCCACTCACAAGTATTCCACCTTACTTGATTTATAGTGTTGAGATTCTGTTCCTGATTTGCTCTTGGTTCAGAATGTGGTACTCAGCAGGGCACAGAGATTCTATCCTAGTAGGGAAGCAAACTATCCTGGCACCAGAGGAGATCATGACTGAGATTTTTTTCAGATGCAGCAGGAAATAGAGCATTTTAGAGGCCTTTTTCAACCTTAAGGGCTCTATGAATTTGCAAAAAGATGTATCTGAGGATGCTGCAAGCAAAGCCTTCCATTACTTGGAAAAGAAACCTTCAGAAAAAACTGATCTGTTGGAGTTTGGGCATTCAGTGCTGGAAGTTGTCTTGACAACAAATGTATTTCCCAAATGATTTTTCACTTTTTTTCTAGCAGGAAATATAATTGATACAAAAGTCAGAATGATGTCAGAAAATGTGGAATGTCTGCTAGTTAACCCAGAGTTAAGAGACTTGATATTTGCCTAGAAAGATGGATGTATATAAGAGAGACCTCCTTGGGCTGGGGGTGAGGGGGATGAGTCTAGGAGACTGGTTTTGGGGACATAAATATGTTCTAAAAAGATATAATTTTTATTTTTTGGCCACATGTGGAAGAAAATGCAGTTCATTAAGAATATTGACATTGGCCTGTTCCGTTGGATGTACTGGCAGTCTGTCTTCATAATTATATTGTACATCTCCAGGTTTCCCCTCGTATTTTTTTTCGGGGCTGTATATTTTCCAGCTAAATATACATGATCAGCTAGTTGCTAAAATAATCCAAAACAGATTTTGCAAGGCAAATGCATTAGTTAGGATTTAAAATGGATTTTTAGTAAATAACCATCCCATAGAAAAACATTGACTTTATTTCAGTGACGGGAGATGGATTTATTCCCGTTAAGGTGGGTATTGTTATAGTTTAGCTTGCTGTTCTGGACATGTAATGATCAAAAATAGGATTTTTGTCTTTTTTTAATGCCTAGTGGAAAATTTGTTGACTTTTCATTATAACGAAAAAATATTTCCAACTCTAGTTGAACTCATTCACAGTAGCTCCTTGGAAATTTGTCTAAATATGAAAAACTATCTTCTCAGGTATGAATTTAAGCTTGCTTGTCAATAACATTTGCTTCAGGGCTTGTTTCAGCTGCTGTCCCATGGAGTTACGGGGCTGTTTTTGTACGAGTGCCTTCAGGAGATGCTGTCCCCAAAGCTGCGCCGTGTCCACTTGTGCAGCAGGGGGAGGCTGACTCGGGCAGGAGTCAGGGGATCTAATTTAATGCTGATCCCCTTCCACACAACACTGTGAAAAGGAGGGATCTTTGGGCCAATTCACTGGGCACCCTTTCCAGCAGAATTCCTGAAATAGCTCTTCTCCCCGAGCAGAAGCAATCACTGCACTGCCGAGATCCTCCAGGCTTCTCCCTCTCCTCCCTTGCACACAGCTCTCCCCACGCAGAGTTTCATCACTCCAGCCTGGAGTGGGTGATGAAGGAGCATGAGGTGAACACCAGGGCCTCTCCCCAGTCCTCCCCAGTAGCTGCTGGGCTGGGCTGAGCCAAACCAGAGGCTGTGCTTGGTGCTCTGTGGATGCTTTTGATGCCGTGTGTGCAGCACAATGAAGTTCCTTGAGCTGTGTCCAGGGCAGCTGAATTTATCTCTTTTAGCAGTGGGGTAAATAAACCTCAGGTGGATCCCTCTGATCAGGAGAGGGTTTAAAAGGGGATCCCAATTCAATTTTTCTCCCTTGTACACTTTCAGACTCCAGAGAAGGCTTTTCTACCTGCGAAATATTTTGTCTGGTTTTCAAATTCCTTCTGCAATCCTCTTGGCATTCCTGAAGCCATAAAGTGTATTTTCCCCACTCTTGTTTCCTTCTACAAGCAGAAATCAGGGCCAGCCCTGCCAGTAGGGGTCAGGGAACGCCTGAGCTAATCCTGCCTTCAGCACACAAGGAATGGTGGTGGTGGTGGAACAAAACTTGACACCTAAACCTGCGACCGTTTTTTTTTTACACAGAAATGGAGAGTTTTGTTAAGTTGACATGTAATTCAACACTTGTATGGACTAGGCACAAAAATATTTAAATTCCTCTCTGCCTGTAACGCAGGTGCCTCAAAAAGACAGAGTCCCAGGGTTTATGAGCTCCTAGTTTTCTTTAAGAATCAACACCAAACAAGTCTCTGCTTAGGTTTAATTCCACGTGTTTCATGGCTGTGGAGGACACATGTGAGATGTTGAGTACATGTCATGTCTCCCTAATAAAGAAACAAATTTTTCTCCACCCCCCCTGCCCCTAATTTTTAAGAGACAATTTGTATTCTGCAAACATGTCCACCTCTCAAAATTAGTCTTGAAACTCAAACTGTTTCACTGTTTGGTGTCGAGAAGTGTGCCGAGGCCATGCAGCAAACGCATTCCATGGCTGCCACGTCACCAGCTCGTGTTCCCTCTTGGAACAGCAGCTGTGTCACGTAGGGATCCACCTCCTCAACCTGCCCTGGCACCTCAGGTAGAATGCAGGTTCCCTGGGAGTTACAGTCCTGTGCAGAAGCGCAACAAACCTTTAAACATCATTAAACCTGAATGTATGTGCACACACAAGTCCATACAGTGTAACAGGTTATCCATCACATCTGTCTTTGCTGGGCTGCTTTTATTTTTTCTTTCCCTTCTGCTTTTTCCTGTTTCTCTCTCTCTCTTTTTTTTTTTTTTTAGCCTTCCCTTAGGAATTGCTTTTGAAGGTGTTTTGCTTAGTTATGTAATTAGCCACTTGTACAGTTAAAAGCAAACTTTCAGGTCACATACTGTATGTTTACTCTTTGGCTTTAGGAGAGCTTCATTCAGAAGAAATTGCTATTGTTTCTTTGCCTTCCCATGGGAAAGCTTTAGTTTTGGAAACCATTCAACAAATGTAAGGTATGCAAAGAATACTGTAAAGACAGTTCTTGACTTTGCCAACCTTTTTTTCTTTTTTTTTTTTTTTTAAGCCAGTAGTCACCAACTACTTTCTCCTGTATAAAGGCAGAGGTTTTTCCTATGCATGCTGCCATGGACTGAGCTTTGATTTCTTGATGACCCTTGAAACTGATAAATTGTCAATGTCCTCTCCTCTCTCTCTTTCCTACCACCCTGCCCCAGATTGCAGGAGCTTTCAAAAGGATAGAATGGCTCACCTTAGCTGATTCTGAGCCATTGCCTCAGCCATTCTTGAGAAAAAGTGATTATCAGTGATCAGAATAATCTGAGCTGATAGATTTTTATGCTCAAATCTCTTTTACTTCTGGTGAAATGAATGTATATTTCAACCATAGATAACTCCTTAAGATTGGGAATTCACTGGAGACCTGAAGATGCTCATGAAGGACTTGACATTGTTTTTCATGTTCTTTAGATGTCTGGCCCACAGTGTATTTGGTATGCATCATATCATAATAATCACTTTGATTATAGATTTAATACCCAGCCGTACTGAGTCAGAAATGCATTGAATGTATCCCCATCCTAAAATGAGTTTTAAACTGTGACTGAAGGATTAATCTAGTTTGCGAAATCTATCACTTCAGTTCAAGTGGATATGTAAACTCTCTGGTTTGTTTTGGTTCTGGGGTGAATTTCTCAATTATTTAATCTCATGTTATTACAGTGATAAGGTACTTCCTAATGAAAATTCTGAACGTAGCTTGTGAAGATAATTTTTGAGCACTTAAATCATGGAGAGATGCCCTTCTCCTCTGAACACGGTGGATATTTTTTTTTAGGCACCTCTTATGTTAGATTTGTGGGGAGGACTTGATTTTTGACTGAGAAAAGAAGAATTCCTAGTAAAATGCAACAACTTATTATGTAGCTTCATAAAATTAATGAATTGGTGCTACCAGCTTATCCTTTTGGTAAATATCAGTCTTCTAAAATCCAGCTGTGCTGTCTTCTACATGGCTCAGTGGAAAAGCAACAGAAACTTCCAATTGCTGCATTGATTGGTAGAATGAAAATTCCTCAGAATTATGCTGTTACTATATTATAAACCACAGCATGAAAATAAGTTTGGTGTTTGCACCTCCTGTTGTAAAACATTAAAAAAATCCATCAGCTATTGCACCTTATACCTTACCTGTCGATAAAATTGCAACGTGACTAAAAGAACCCCTTAAAGGCAACAGGTACCACTTCCTAACCTTGGTGGTTTGGCTGTGAGAGGCTGTCATGAGGAAGCACTTGGGCATCAGGGTTACATAAACTCTTTTCTATTTAAAGTCTTGAAGCTCTGCGTATCTGTCGTGCATGGGATGACCTTTCCTTCGGTTTATCCCAGCAGCTGAACTTTGACAGGCTGCAAGGGACCCCTCTGCTTGCTTGGTGATCCACCTTTTCTTCTTCTTCTATGCACTAAAAAACAAAAAAAAACCAAAACCCAAACCTCTCTCTGAGAAGAGCTGCCCAAAGACTCAGGAAGCAAATTTGTTTCTGGGTGATCACAATTCAAATCTTTATTGGCGTTGTTGGAGGTGATTGGAATACAGCATCCAGCTTGTCCCGTGATTCATCTTCTCTTTGGCTTTTTGTCACCGAATGCGGATTTTTATGGATTCTCTTGCCATGGGTCATTCTATTCTGTGTCTAAAACTAACAGCACTTTGGAGTTTGAAGGGAAAAATTTCAGCATTATTGAAAGCAGTGTTCTCGACTTGGGCTAGTCTGCCCTGGGTTAGCTCAGAAGGAAATCTAAAAGGTTCCTCTCCTGAGAAGGCAAAGCCATTGCATCTGTCACTGTCCTGAAAGCTTCTCTTTATGCTGAATGGAAGCCTTTATAGCACTTTGGCTTGGAAAGAGCAGGATAGGGTTAGCTGGGGGCAGGTAAGGACTCCCCCAGCCGGGTTGGGATGTCTCTATTCAATAAGGCACATATAGCCCCAGAGAAGGTGTGGGGGTAGGGATGAGTTCCAGCGCTGCCAGGGAGCTGGGTGACTTCCTCACCCAACACCTCTGCTAATGCCCGGGGTTTGCATTGTTCCTGGCCTGAATTGTGCAGTCACACCGAAGCACCTCAGGCCTCGTCCTTATCGCTGGGACAGAGTGAACTGCAAGCCCGGAGGGAAGTAGAGCACGAGGATAATGAAGGTGTGGGTGTTTGTATGTATAAAGCAGGGGCTCCATATCAAATGACCCTGGGGGGAAGCTAACCATTCCCAGGCAAAGGTGTGGTGGGAACTCAGATAAAGGTTTGTACATAGCCTGCAGGAAGAACAGCTTAGTGTGAAATCGAGTTTATTTAAACTCTTCAGAGCCTTGCAGCCTGTGGTGCTGTGGCAGACTCTCATCTCCACAAGCCAGGACTGCTTCCAGATAGACCCCAGTGGAACTATCAGGAAAAAAGGGTGCTCCATGCAGCAAAGACTATGAGAATTATGTGGGCATGTATGTGTCACTTTGTCAAGAATATGCTGACTATGTTAATTTCCTTACCTATTTCTGTCACTACTTTTTCCCCAGCTTGTGTGTGTTTCAATGAGAACGAAGGATTTGTGTCTCCTTGCCTTTAAAACCCATGCTTTGGGGTTTTCTTACAATATATTGATCTTCCCTGTCAGAGCCTGTGCTCCCAAAAAAAGCAGGAATAAAAAATGAAGCCTTGCAATAAATTCTTGTGAGTCCATTTTAAGCATTGGTTAAGGACATGCAGTTGTTCTGAAGGTATCCTTACTCTGAGGAAAAGAGAACAGGCTGCCTCCTCTCACCCGCTGTTCTAGTTTTATTGAATGCTGTGCTTTAATCATGACTTAAATAAATAAACAATTTATCTGTGAAACACTCCAGATACTGAGAACCACATTGTAATGCAGTAGTTTAGGAGGTGGAGCAATAGCAATTGTTTCTCCTGCTTCCTATTAAACTAATTGTTACCAGTCCTCACAGGATCATATTATCCTTAGGTGGGGCAGGGACAGAAGTGTCTGAAAGGACTTCTTTGGGTATTGCATTTCCATTTTGTCAAGTATAAAAACTGCTCATGCAGATCTGAGCAGAGTTCTTTAAATCAGTATCTTATCTCCAGGCCCCGAGATATCGACCAGAATGAAGTGCAGCAGGGTTTTATGAATGGAGCCACATAATGAATTTGGTTGTTTGAGCCTGAGAAATAATGTGAAGCTGCTGAACTGGAATTGCAATAATCCAGAACATGCATTGAGTTTCCTGGTGTCATTAACACTGAGGTTCATTGTATTTGGCTGCACAGAGATTGGGTCAACAATGTTTTATCTCTAGCATAGTAGAAGAGAGGCAGTGATCCATTGGCCTAACAAAAAAATCATTTATAAATTAAATCAAATACCAACGGCTAGTGTGTAGGAAATGTTTTCTGGCAAATGGGAGGTCACGGTTCAACGCACTGGAATCAAGCAGGGAGGTGGAAATGAGCCTGATTTTCAGCAGGGCAGGTGACCACCAAGTCAGTGGTATTTGAAGTTAAGGCACATTTGATTTTTCCTTTTAAGTCTGTTTCATTGTAAATACAAAGTTATCAAGGAAACAGTGCGGATTTTTGAGAAGGAATATGTGCCCTTTTACAATGATGCTGTTTAAGGAGTTGCAAATTCTAACTTTCATCCCATAATGTAAATATTTGAAGTAGATCCGTATCAACATGACAAAGTGGAATTTCTTTCCTTCTTGCTGTCTGTCATCCTCCCTTCCAGATTGCTGTGGGGCAGCAGTTCCTAAGCTGTTGTCCTAAGCAGAGTCATCCTTGCTCTGAAGGTTAAAAGTACAACCAGTGAAGGTTTGGTTGGGGTTTGCTACAAGGCAGATGTAGAATACCTCCCACAGTTGCTGCTCAGTAGGGTTGCAGTGGGAAAACATAGGAAGTGAAGGCATTTGGCTGGGTCACGGGTCCCCTAAATTTAGGATCTGATGGGCTAGAGGAGAGAATGAAAAGACCTGGGTGAGTGTTTTCATAACAGAATTGATGAATGCACTGAGCAGCTCCGATGTTTAGTAGCTTTGCCAGTTGAACCCTCAATTTTCTTTGCTTTTTTTTCCACAATGGACTGAAAATAATGTCTTTTGTGGAATGTGACACTTGAAGCACAAGCATTTTAGCCTTTGTTTTACCAGAAAAAAAATAACAAATGTAAAAATTCCTTTGAATGGAACTGATTTTTATTTATTTATTGAGCCACCGGCCATACCAAAATACCAACATTTCATGAAACTCCATTCATTGTATCAGTGTGCTGTAAAAATTCAACTATTTGTTTAAGACACCTTCCCTAATACCTCCTAGAAAAACCTTGATGAGCTAGTTGAAACTTAGAGGAGTTAATGAAGATTCAGGCTTTGGTTTTAACCTATTCAAGTGCTCCAGGAGGAATTTAAAGTGTTGAAATTCAAATGTCCAAATTTCAGGGTTCCAAGACGTACACACAAGTGGTGTGCAGAGCTGGAGCAGAGGTGCACTTAGTGAAGTACACTGAGCCTGGTGGTGGAGGAGAAAAAGAACATGGTAAGTGTAATAATGAAACACTATTTCAAAATGTTATCCCCAGTGCAGAAACAAGAAACATTAGAAATTTCCTTTCTCAAAGTTTTCCACTTATTTTTTTTGAACGCACACAAACAGCTCTGTCCTGTGGTAAGGAATTCCCTGGGTTAAACAGCACTGTATGAAGAAATATCTCCTTTTATCAATCTTAGATTTGCCACCTGCAAGATTCATTTGTTCGTTCTTGTATTGGTAGCTACAGGTAGTAATTCTTTGCTGTTCATCTTTTGCATGATTTTGGAGATCTTAACCATGTGTCCCTCTTAATTCCCTGTTTTCAGGCTGAGCACTCTCAGACCATCATGTTATTCATTGTGTGGAATCTGGTCTGTGCCCTTGATCATGATTATTACTTTTCCTTTTCCATTTCGCATTTTATAAGATGGGGAAGCCAAAATTGTGGTATTTGACCTGTGGGCACATCACGGGCTGTTTAACAGGGAATGTTGTTCCTTTCCTGTCTGATTCCTGACAGTATCTGCTGTCTACTTGTTTTCTGACGCTGCTGGTAGAATTCTAGTGCCTGTGTTACAGCTGATGGGCTGGAGTGAATTCACTACCACGTGGTGAGTTATTTAGCAGGCTCTTCCTACTATTTACCCTAAATAACCTCGTGCATCTCTGTTTCCTAATCCAGTTTCCTCTGCTAATAACTCACGGTCCTGCACTTGGCCAGGCTGCTTAGAAAAAAGCACAAGTGCCATTGCAAACTTGGTGTTTCCTGTGCTGAGGGTGTTTGCCTGCAGCTAAAACAAATTCCTTATCCCGTGGGGCTAAACTGTCATGTATCAAACATTGTGCTGCTTTCTCAGCTTTCCCTTCCTGTGTTCCTCCCCTAGCTCTGCTCATTCCCTAGAGCAGGGAGCTTGCCTCCTCCTTTAGACCTGCAGCCACAAAATAATCAAGTATAATGTGGAGTAAACGGATGATTAACGTGGACTAATGTAATCCTGGTTGTCATTAAATCCTTTTGTCATTAAAAATGATGACAGGAACACTGTATGTGTCCCCTTTGTTTGCCAGCGTTAGAATTGCTTTTTGCACTTGCCAGTGTCATTCAGAATGCTGTGAGTAGAACGATAAGTCATTATCACCTCAGGTTGGTACCAAAAGCCACTTTCACTGTTAATGTGGGTGGTTGCCAATGGGAACTGGCATAGCCCTAAAAACTTACTTTACATAGTTCAGTGAATACCTGTGCCAGCTGCCGAGATCTCGACAGCAGCTTGGAGATTAAAGGGTCTATTGTCCATGCAAATCTCATGGTGGAAAATCATTTCTTAATGACATAATATCTGGCAATTGCTCTTGCAAACTATACCAAATGTGCTTATTTGTTGCTCTTTAAGAAATGTGTCTTGCAAGCATCTTCCCTGCTCTTTATACATGAACGTACAAACGTGCCTTGCAGAAACAATTCCGAGATATAATTGCATTCTATTAGTAACTCCACTAGATTTGCATCTCTTTGAGGGCAGACTTAGCCTGAAATGAAGAACTGCATGAGGTTCACATCTGTGCCTTCAGACAGCAAGAACATTTTGAGACCACAAGGAGGGGAGAGAGTGTTACCTTAGCACACAGTTGTTCGCTCGCTCTCTCCTGATCCGCATCTCCCTCTCTCCCTCTGCCCTCCTGCGACACCAGATTGCTCTCTGAAGTGCAGTTGTGTGATCTTGCTGCAGGCAGCTGGTTGGGTTACAAGTAAATTGCTGCTTTCTTCCATACCTGTATTTCAGAGGAGTTCACAGAGCAGATTAAGATAAACAATGGAGGCTATTAATGAGAGCCAGGAAGGACGGTGAGGAGAAATCACACGTGAAAAATTGCCTGCTTTTTTTCTCCCCCCACCTTATTTCTGTTATATCTTGTGGTAGCACAAAGATATGCAAAGGGAATAGCACTAGGTGAGTGGTGAGAATATTTTCTTAATATTGAGTGGGCAGTAATTATTTTGTTATTAAAAATACTTATCACAATGAATAATATCCTTTCCACATAAATGGGTATCATTTGACCATCTTACTCCTAGAGATCTCCATGAACTTGCATGCTTTTCAAATTATTTTCAGTCTTTTGGAAGGGGAGTTGTTGGAGTAATTTCTAGGTTAAAAAAAACCCAACAGACCCCTTGAAATATTTCAGAAATAGCCCAGAGTATTCTTTAATGGTCTTTGCCTTTTCTCTGCATAAATATCCAATGCATATTGGTGAATTTAACTTTCTTATAATGCTAACCAACGATTTTTTCCTTTGCTCCATTCTTCTGTCTGTAGCTCAGTCAGAATTAAGAATTTAATGTAGGTAACAACTTGAATTTGCCATTAAAATAGAATCTGGCACCTTGCAATGACCTCTTCCAGTGTGAGAAATGCATCTCATGGACCCTAGCATTAAAAAAAAACCCAAAATGAGCTTAAAATGTCAACTGTTTTATAGCAGCTACCTACTTAGGATGAGAGATTTTTTCAAAGATTGGTGAATTCTCACAAAGGTTCTGTAGGAGGGAAGTTGCGTCAGTTGGATCTGAAGCTGGAGCTGACAGAGGAAAGCTCTGGCACAAACTGGGAACATTCCCTGTCCCCCAGTCTTGTGCAGCAGCCATAAATGGTCCCTCACCCAGCTGTTCCTTTACTAAGAAGAAGAATTTGAGATGATGAAATAAAGTGCCTAAGTGATAAATAGATAAGAAAATAATAATAACGTACTGCAAATTCAAGCTGATGGCAATTGTTGTGAGCTCAGAGTGAGCCATGCCAGTATACTTTATTAAGAAAACATGACTGGAAACCTGTAATGATGGTGTGGAACTTCTGACCAGCACTGTCTTGAGCAAGGTCCTTGTAGGATTAGATTGCAGTGGACCTTCTGGAAGCTCTGATTGATAAGCAGAAATATTTGTACTGGTATTCCAACTTCAGGGCACTACCTATGAAAATGTCTTTGCTGGGGTGAAAATTGGATGGTACCAGGCTGCTCAGACTAATTATGATCATGTGGAGCTGAAGAAAGTGACAGAGTTTTCATTGACAAATAAAATATGTGCTCTTAATCTGAGAGGATTATAATTTTTCACTTATCAGGTTTTTTTAATTTTTAATCATTCTGTGAAAGGAGAAAAAGAGATGAATCAAATACTGTAACCTAAACCCAACCAAATCTAGCATTCATCCAAAAAATCCTACTGACCTAGAAGTACTAATTGTCAAAAGAATTGCTGTTTGATTTTAGTATGTATCGTGTTAATGAAATCTCCAGAAACTATAACCCGAAATGTTTGCTTTTGTCCTCATTTCCCTCTCACTAGTACACCCCTGTGACTAAAAATGATGTGATTTATAATTTCCCTGCTGCCTGCCTGGCTGCTACAGGGGTGCAGTCCATGAATTTAAGCTTGCACATGGCCTCTCCTTTGCTGCAGCTCATAGTCCTATTTATTATAGTTGTTGTTCTGGGGTTTTTTTGAAGCAGTGTGAAAACCTGGACAAGGTGTCTGCTTGCAAAGGCCTGTCAGAGACAGGAGGGGCGTGCAGCAAAATCAGCTGCAGCTTTTTAAGCCCAGCACAGGCCAGTGGCAAACTGGGAGAGGTCCCTTCTGCCCAGTATCCAGGTGGAAGTGCTTTGTCACACGTGGCAGGCTGCACCGAGTGGTCAGTCCAGGCTGCTTTTGTCCATGCAAAGCCTGTGCACATGGAAAGGGCCTCTTGCTTCCCTTCAGGGACCTATTGAAATGAAACCTAGAGGTAATAGTTTCCAGTCATAAAGGAGCCTTACATTCAAATCCGTTTTTCTAGTCCGTGCTACGGTAGCTGAGGTTTATTCACGCTGTTCTTCAGGCACCCAGAGGAAGGAGGTATTCATGGGCAATATTTTACTGCAGATATGTATCTGCTTTTCGTGCTCTTTATTTTTGATGAAATTTTTCATCAATATATTGAAAAAAAAAAATCCTGAATCAGTCATTTGCTCTTTGAGTTTCTCAATTCTTGATCTCAAAATGGTAAATCCAAATATTGTATTGATGTTTGTGGGTAGATTCTGAATACTCTGAACAGTATGCCTCCTACTTCAAAGAGTTCACAATTTAGAAGACCAAAAGTCAGTGATACCTGAGAAGGGCAGAGCAGAAAGGATTTGCTCCAATTCTGAACAGTGAAAATTTGTCTTGCAAGGTCATAAAGAAGGAGTAGCATGCCAGTTGCATTCCTTGCTGGTAAATTAGAAACAATTTATGAGACTGACTGTTTATTTTAAAGGAAGTAGAGATGCTTGTTTTGTTCCTCAGTGTAAATTTGGAGATATTCATACCATTAATAAGAATTCAGTATTTTGAAGGGTTTATTCTGAAAGGGATTTTTATGTATTCATCTGTTGTTCACTCAGATTGAGTTTCTTGTAAATTTGTGTGGTGATGTGTACAAGGTCTTGACTTCACTACCAGAAGTTCTAGTAACTCAAGCAGACAGCAGATCTTTATGAAAAAAAATGCAGAAGGTTAAAACTAATGTCTGGCCCTAATATTTGGTGGTGAAAATGAAAATGTTGAAATTCAGGAGGATGCCCATTAGAGACTTAAAAAGAAATGTTATTAATTGAGTGCCACTTGAATTAAACCTGTAAACCCACACAAAGATCAGTTCTGGAATTGAACATCGGGATTGTTGGCTGGATTTTCAGGCTCAGTGTCAAGCACTGCTCTGCATTTCAGAGGCTTGGTGAGGAGAGCAGTGCAGTTGTGCTGTCAAACATCTCCTGTGGCTGCAGCTGGATCTATCTGGAAGTGCTGCATAGCCATAGTTGGGCTTTAGGAAAAGTAATGTGTCCTCATCACCTAAGGAAAACAAGCTAGGAAAAACCTGTCACTGTTAACATCTTTCCCATTCACTGATTTGTTTATTTTGTTATGTATGCAATGAATCCCATTTAGCTTTCTGGTTATTGGGGATACGGTAAAAAGTTTGAGTGTGGAATTGTATTCCTTGGATAAAGTTCACACCTCAAATAGACCTGAAAGAAGGCATAAAGCCTGCTCTGGGTTCTCAATTGGGAGTTAAGTGGAGCTTAAATGGAGCATAGACCATAGACTGGCAGATAGTAATGAATTTTATATATAGCAGCAGCTTATATGGAAATATCAATACTTTACAGTCAAAATACAATTTGGGATACTAATGGCAGGGATGACTATGGCGTGTTTACCTGAAAGCTGGGGGGATGTGTGGCATGAATAACTGCCTGAAACACAGAAGGACAGGCATCCCATGGGGCTCTACAAATAACACCAAAAATGTTCTTCAGTGATTGTGTTTTGTCATCAGAAAAGGTGAAGCCCACAGATTCCATTTAGCTGACAATTCTTTAGGTGACTGTACAACAGCAAGCGAAGCACAAAGATACAAGCCAATAATTAAAGGAAAAGGTTACACCCTTTTAAGGGTTTTGGGGTTTTTGGGGTTTTTTTTTTGAACTGCAAACTCTTTCTGTAGCAAATGTAAGAATGATAATGGGTGTCCCCTTCCCTTTAAACTCCTTCCTACAGAGAGGAAAGCACAAGGGTCTTACCATGGCCTCTTCCTTCCCTGCCTCTCCAGTGAGAGGTGAAATTCATGCTTGTTTGAGAGCACTTAGAGACATGTCAGGACTTTATTTGTGTGCATCAAGGTGAAATTGCTCGGGCACCTTTTCCCTTTGGCTCGAGGTGTGAGCTGTGAGCGTGGCCGGCCCACACGGACCCAGACCAGAGGTACAGGGAAACAGGAGACCACAGGGGCACAGTGCTCCGAGGCTGCTTTCTGAGTTTCACTCTTTCCAGTGGATTAAGTGAGTAGTTACCACGAGGTTATTGCAAAACCCCGTGAAATATTTTTGGTAGCTGGGTCTCTGGCACCAGGAGAGAATTCAGCTCATTTTTTCAAAATTCTGGCTCAACGTTACAGTGGAGCTGAGTATAAAATATCTATCTGTCCTTGCTTCTATTTTGCAAACCCCTGAACTATTTAGCTTGCCCACGCATTGTGGTCCAAAGCATTGTGTGTTTTGGATTGTCTAAATTTTTATTTGGCTTTTTTAAAGGTACACTATTTATATGATTTAGGATGCTTAGTGGCATGCATACTAATTGTAGAAAAATCCATAAGATATTACCCAGTAGACTAGACAGGCTCCTTCAGGGCTGTTATGGTCCATCAGGTAAATACATACTTTGGAACATGTACTAATGTCAAAACCCATGAGTTATTTACCCAGGAGATGCTGTTCCAGTATGCTGGGCAAATGTGTATCTAGGGTGGGGTTTTTTCAACAGCTGATTTTTAATTTTTTTTTTTCAAACTGAGAAGGCTATATCAATTTTGAAAAAAAGCTGCCATGACCATTTATTGGAAAAATACACACATTTTCAGAGCTAACACGTGCCAAGCTGTGTGCTGTTATTAATGTGCGTTTATATAGAGCGGTAACGTTGTGTACAACGGGCTCTGGAACCAGTTTCCTAATAAGCCAATATATTACTGTGGTTCTTATGTAATGCTGGCTTTGTCTGGCTGGTAATGGAACAGATGGATTGTTGTTGCTCACGCCCAAGCACTTAGGGTAGTCAGACCAGGGCCAGGTCCCCATGTTAATTCCTCAGTGTTGCCCAAATCCTTCTAGGAGATCAGGAACAGTATAAATACGTTGCATACCTAATGTAAAAAGTGTGTTTTCTCCACATTAACCGCTTCATCCCTGCAGCTGAGGTAGATGTTTACTCTTCAGGTTGTTTTATAGCTGACTAATCCAGGGTATGGAGAGATGTAGTAACTTGTCCAAGTTTAACCAGCTGGTCCTGATGTGAGGACACAAAAGGTTGTTTTCTTAAAGTAAAACTTTCTGGGCTTTCTGTACATTTTGTCTCACCCCCTCCTGTTTTTCTAAATAATGCAAGCAGAAAAAGAGACAACTTTTTGTTCCTGTTATTGGTCAGCGTCTCACAAAACACTTCATGAGAGCATCAGGAGCACAAGTGTGTGGACCAAGGCACCATCTGGAACACAAAGTGTATAGCCCAATGCATTTGAAGATGCCCTCAGAATTTGGATGTCTTCTACCTGAACATTTTCAGTCTACCTTTAAAGCCCAGATCTGTGGGGATGCACTCACTGAGTTGAATTCAAGTGTGTGCGCTATAATCTTTTTCCTCTTTGATTTTGCTGTCATCCCCTGCTCTGATTTTTCAAGGAAAAGCATCCTAACTTGGCAGGGTATTGGCAAAGTTCTAGCATGCAGCTACAATTGAGGGGACAAGCTGCAGCCCCAGGCATGGCAGTGCAGGGAGGGGAAGGGGGTCCGTGGCAATCTTTTCCGCGGGAGTGCCAACAGCACGGCTGTATTAAATGACACAGCACTAAAGCCAGAAGGCCATTAAAAAGGTTTGAAAATGCCTCTGTTACGTGGTTATCTTTACAACTTGGTCCTATCTGTAGCTGGCGGGACTCTGGCTTTCATTCACGTGCCAACCATGTACCACAACAATTAAAATACTACACTCGTAAAACCCCGGCTGCTGCGTGCGTACGCGGCTCGACTAAAGCCCAGCAGATGAGATTGTGATCATAGCCCCAGCTGCAAAAGTGAGGGGGAAAGAAAAAAGTCTGTGATATTTGGAGTAAAAACTGAGGCTGATGGTGGTGTTATGCTCCACGCTCAAAGTGTCATTGCTGGCTGGTGATTTACATTTTGCATGTTCACTGAGCGGCCTTTCTCCTGTGTGTTAGTTTGGACGACAATGCATTTTTTCATATGGGAGGAAGCAACAAAATAATAGAGAGAAATTAACCAATCCAAATCACGGTAAATAAAAGTCTCTCTCTCTCTCTTTCTTTCTTTTTAAGGCTCAAGAGGCAGCTGGCACTCTCAGGCTTTGTTATACCGAGGAAAGAGAACAGCAAACTGCATGCAGTATAGAGTCAGTGTCATTGAAACTAATGGCATGAATGATCTCACACCATTGTAGTGAGACGGAGATTTACTGTGCTTAGTAGAGAACCCATATTATGGAGAAAAGCATCGATCTACTTCCACATTTTATTCACATGAACGACAAACAAGTTATTCACTACTATGCAGTCACATTCAATCCCTCAGTGTCTGAGTCACAATGCCTCCCAAGTCCCTCACACTTTACAGCTGTGCAGAGCACCTAGCCAATAACTCCTTGTCTCCACTTTGCAACCAACAGAAAAGGTTTATTAGCCCCTCTTACTTGACCAGTTTACAGTTTAGACTTGTGTTTGCTGGATAATTTTAGCCACAGTGTTTGATTCCTACAATAACATGTCCATTAATGCAATGTCCTCTCTCTCCCCCTCTTTTTCATGTTAGGCATTAGGCAGGTGGAGAGAGAAGCTGTGGCTCCGTTGCCAGTTTCACTTTTTTGATCAGATTTTGACATTTTCATGGCCTAGATGTTCTGCTTCCAAGTGCTCAGTGCCTGTTTCCTATGCAAAGAGTGCAAATAATGGTAGGCTAAAATAAATAAAGATAGGAAAGGCAGGGAGAGAGATTCAGTGCAGTATGGATGCTTTGTTCTTGGTTTTTCTGTCTTTATTGACTAATGCCAGCCGATAGAGATTTTTCTCCTTTGTTTTTAACTCTAGTATTGTAGTGGAGATATTATAGTGGTAACTATGGCAAAATAAAGAAAAGGCTGGCAAATTATTTTATTTCTGTTTCAGTGGGGAAAGACTAAATAATGATGAAGGATAGTTCAAAAGTACCCAGTACATTTGTGCTTTAATTCCCTGATTCTTTACGTTACAGCACCTGTGCAAGTCCTCCTTAGCCATGAGAGGATGCTCTTGGTCCAAGAATTTGGGATGATTCAGAGTCCCTGCCACTGTCATCCTCATCACTTTCAGGTGATGGATTGAGGATCTGACAGGGAACCCTGTGTGTACTGTGCTACCATTCCTGACTATTCTAATGGCCTTCTGGGAAATGGGGAGTTGATTTTCCCATTTCCTTTAAGCAGCAAAACTCACTTTTGAGCCCTTCTTCAGCATCATTGTGGCTCCACATGTTTAAGACTCTGCAGAGTCACCCTCTCTTAATAAGCTTAATTGCACACTCCTTAATTGCACGCATTTTCTATGGTCTCAAAGGTTGCAGAAAACTGTTGTTTCCCAAACTTATGTCACACTAAATCTATAGCTACCTGTTATCACATAGTTTGTGTTATTGATTCTTCACTCTTTTCCTTCAGTTGCACTTCCTAGGGAGTAAAAGCACAACAGTTTTCAAAATGCTAACATTTCGTAACATTAAATAATTTGTCCCGAAGGAACTGGTGGCCAAGTCAGGAAAGGAATTTGTCTTCTAAACTCCTGCTCTCATTCTTAAAGGACACTCCCTTGAGCTTCTGCATCCCCTTGATACGAACTCTGAATACAGTGTGGAATAAATGGAAAAAAAAATTTTAATATCTCTGTTCTAAGGCAAAATTAAATTCTGAATTTCTGAATTTGTATTTTAATGCATATTTTTGGTTGGCTCTTACAACCTCTTCTCAAAATGGCATCAAGTAACTGCAAGATCTTGACTTCTTAACAATAAGAAACTTTTTGTTTTAAGGTTGTCTTTCTGCTGGGAGCTTAGTGCAGTAAATCTCAGCATTACCAAGATAGGCTGTTGAATTTCTTGCTTTTAAAAATCTGTGAGCTTGTGAAATACAAGCAACACAATTTCACCTCTTAGAAACCCTTGCAATACATTGTGACTGCAAATGGAGGGAGTGGAAAAGAATTTCTAGTCCCAGCTGATTGCACAATGACCTTATCAAATAATTTAGCAAAGGAAAATAACCCAAAAATAATTCCTGAGACCTTAGCTCTAGACACAGAGTGCTTTAGGTTTGCCCTTTCTGGGGGAAAGGAGGCTTTGTCCTTTTTGATCTGCAGGAAGGCAGAAGTGTTGGAGCAGAAGAGGCTCGAGAACATAAGTTTTGGAAGGATGCCCTCACACCTTCCCCCCGTGACTGAGGCAGGAGGAGTGGATGGATGCAGGGCTGATGTCTTAGGTTTTGACTTTTATATTTTTCAAACCCTGTACTGCCCAGTGTGTAACTCTGAGGTTTCTTGTAGCCTGTTCATTTCTGCTCTCTCATGTTAGTTAAACATAACAAAGCCTCTCCAGGCCTGCTCTCCAAAGACACTCAGACCAACCTAGGCCCAAAATGTGTAAACCAAAGACTCTAAAAGGGGGGGCAAGCTTAGGAAAATTACATCATTAAACTGAAGCTTTAATTGGAGAATTAACCCTGATATGCAAATGAACCAAACCTATAAAAGTGTGAAGAACTCGTGACCTGGGGTCCATCTTGGGGTCCATCTTGGCAGCAGCCTCTGGCTCCCCAGGGTGTACCTTGAAGACCTTTCAAATAAACACCGACCTTTATTCCCTTATTCTTGTCCAGTCTCTGTGTCCAGGAGGCCTCCTAAGGCATCATGGCCACCCTCCCTTTACAGACCCGCTTTTTACGTGCTTGAATACCGTCTGTCATTCGTGCCCGGGGTTGTGTCCACCTTGGAGATTTGGCTGGGAAATGCGTGGCTTGTTTTTCCTTTTCCTGAGGCAGGACACATTCGATAAAATCCAGGCTGGTTTTCCAAACAAAGCCAAGCTGTGCACAGGCTCCTGGGAGGCGACACACGGGGCATGTATGGCAAGCAAACATTTGCCTTCAATTCCACAGCAGCTTTTGGAGTTCTGGTTTCCCTGGCGTTTTTATCTTTCCCTTGTCTCAGTTAAGCTGTGCTATTGTCTATTACTATTTCCCATCCAAATGTAACATGGAAGTTGCAATCAGCTAACAATTTGGTCTCAATTATACAATTACTTTTCCTTCAGTTGTTCAGATGTTTTCTGTGATTCTTTGTTTTCCCATTTCCACACCTTGGAAATGAAGAAAAATAGGATTGGAAGAAACCTCAAAAGATCTTCTAATCCATCCCTCTGCCCCAAGGTGGGATCAATTATATCTCCGTCGTTCCCGGCAGATGTTTGTCTCTCTTGCTTTTAAAATCTTCCAGTGATGGTTATTCCACCATTTTTCCAAAGTGTTAGCTCTTCAAGTTAAAATGAAAAGTCCTTGTGTGTCTGGTTTAATTTTAAATCAGCACTGCAAAGGACTGGTTGTAAATGTGCCGTGGAATATGACTTAAATAGGGCATAAATTGTCTGTAACCTTTGGGTATATAACTGAAATTAATCTTTGCAGGGGGCTTTATGTGGGACTTAAATTCATTTTTAATGAACTCTGCTATCATGAATCTTTCACAGCTTTTGCTATTCTTTTAAACATGATAGTTCTTGCCATTTGATTACAGAAATTAGTTTAATTATAGATTGATGCCAAATGCATGACAAAACACAAATACACATTCAGAAAATTTGAATACAAATTCTTTGACCCGCTCAACACAAACAGATTCCTATTTGATAAATGCTTGTTTATAGGAACTGCCAATTTTATAATTCTAGCCGTAATGAGAAAACTAGCATACCTGTATGCCAGGGGTTGGAAGATTCTTAGCTTCTGTGTACTTTGTATGTTTTCCATTTATATGGAATTTGCTACTAGAAGTGTGCCGTTGCTGCTGGACTGAAAATACATCCAGTGACATGGAAAAAAGCAACTGTTTTAGCATTTTAAGACCTGGCAATCTTCTGCAGCCACCATTTGATTATTTCTGGTGTTGAGGGTCTTCTTAATTTCTGGAAATGCTGGAAGTTTTTTGATAAAAATGTATTAAAATTGTAGCAGATCAGAAATCAGTCAATCTTTAGGTAGGAAATTCCTGGGGGGAGTTGATACCGAGGAATTGAAGAAAATCCACATTCTGTGAAAATGTCAGACTTGGTAAGGAAGCTAACTAGAATTCAAGGACTTATTTATAGCTTAATGTTATCCAACAAATGAGGTGCTCAAATGTCCAAGATTTGTATATGTTCTTGAAATTTTACAAAGATTTTTATTGTCTCAGTTGCAAAAACTGGGTAATTAACAACGACTTCATCTTGTGAATGTGCATATTTGATTAGAGGTTTTCATTTGTAAGTTGTTAGAGTTAGTTCCAAATTTTCCATACCATTTCTCTTACCTCTCCCTTCATTTACAGGGTGTTTTCTGCTTTCTGAAATTTAAGGTTCTTATTATTCTTTTATTTTTGGAATCTGTTTACTCTCATTCTGCGCTTGGAAATGAGTGTCAGGGCTGCTTTCCATCCTCTACCTTGCTAATACTGGGCTTACCCAAGCCAGGCAGAGGACAGAAATTCTCTGGGAAATTGGGATTTGCCTAGGCTGGGTCAGCCAGTGGCTGTGAGGCTGCTCTCGGATAACAAGTCAGGTTTACTCCAGTGCCTGCTCATCGTCAGCTTGGGAGAGTTCAGGAGGTCACCTGAAATCCGTCTCCTCCTCTGCTGTTGTTCTCCCTCTCAGAGCCCTGAGTGTGTTAATGGTTTCTCAGCAGCAGACGAAAGGAGCAGGAGAGATAAGGGGGGCACACGGGTATTATTCAGCATGGCACTACACGTGTGACTTGTTTTCTCAGGCTATCACTTAGCACTCATGCTGTGACACTGTGCAGGAGGGGGCTTTGGATGGACAGTAACCAAGCAGCACCAGTGGGTACTTCAGTGCCTCTTGCATTTTTTGGGTTCGTGAACCAGATCGGGCTCCTCTGGCTGCAGGGTGAGAATGGACCCTCAAAGTCTGGCTCTCCACTCCCTCTTCTCCAGTCCTGTGTTTAATACCACTTCCAGCTAACCTTCAGAAAAATGCTTGCAGAGGAGCAGGAAGAAGAGATTTTGCTAAGATAGAAAATGCATTTGATGTGCTAAAAGAGTGAAAAACTCTACAAGCAAAGAGTGTTGACATATCTTATCTCAGTTGTCAGAAGTGGCTTGTGAAACCCAGTGAGATGAAATCCATGCTCTACATATGGACAGTACAAGCATTTCTTGAACTTATTCTAACTTCATTAGGCAGCCTTCATACTCACAGAAGGTGCCTGCTGTGACAAATGTAAGTAGGTTCTTCCTTGTCTTTTTTACTTTGTTATTTCTTTCGTAACACCCTCCCCATTCTCCTGCTCTGCCTCTTGTCTGACTGCCTGATTTTGGTGCCTTTCTGTACCTGAAATGGTTATAGGCTAACGAGGAAAAGACGTGGTATCTTGTAACATCCAGGTTTTGTTGTTGTTTCTGACTTTTTCCCTTAGAGAGTCGGGGAGTGTCTGAACACAGAACATGACATCCTTTCCAAATAGTATTTAAGGATGGAAGAGCAGCCAAAAGGACAGTGACTGTAAGGGAATTAAAGCAACACAGAAACTGACAAAAAAGTGTTAGGCATGGGAGTGTGAAGCTGAAGTTACACCAGTGCCAGTTAATGAGTTTCTAATGGGGTATGCAGATGGTATCCAGGAGGGCCGTGCCTGCAGGGAGTGCACGTCCTAATATGCATCAGCAGCTTCATGAAAGAAGATGCAGGAACATTTTTATGACAAATGGATTGTTAAACCTGCTGCCACCGGTAGAGAGAGAGAGAGAGAGAGAGAGAGAGCCCCTTTCCCTCCATCATTTAATTAAAAATGTTCTGCTTGAGTAGTTTGTTCTATATGGGGAGTTTGTTCTCCTTGGGCAGTTTGTGCTGTGGGCTGTGAGATGTAAGATATTGGCCCCAGCGCATGTGATAGCATTGCATCAACAAGGAGCCTGTTCTCCAGTGTGCCCAGGCAGATCTTTCATTCAGGACAAAGGAAGTGTGGTTTGTGTTAAAGATATAGTTCAACTTTCATAATGAAGCAAGTTGTGAATGATGAATGAAAGCACTTATTGAGCTGAAAGTACACACACCAGATTGAGCAATGTTGATCTTTGTGCAACAATCAGCTGAGTAAGAGAAAGCAGGGGCTGAATTTCTGACTGCCTCAGTTTGACCTTCATTTTGTACTTTTTTTAGCTGCAAATTAACACATCCAATTGTCAGGCAAATGACTGCTGAAATTTTTTGGCTGTTACTTGATGGTGCAAAAAAGATAGATATGCAAATTGCACTCACAAAAGGGTAGGGCCGTCCTCTGACAAGACAAGTGATAAAGTCCAGTTGTATAAATTGTTATGCAATAAACATACGCAGTTACTAAAATTGTTAATTTAGAGGGAGAGATGCCATCCTCCCTGGCTGATCCTGAGCCATTCCTCCTTCCTCTTTCAGACACTCCCCTCTTTATTTTTTGTTATTTTCCCTGCTAAATCAAACACTGCCTTTTTCATAGATTATTCACCGTGATGAAATACCTTGATCGGAACTCAAGCTGAATCAGATTTTAATTTACAGGGAGTGTTTGAAACAGATTTTCAAATGGCATAGCAACACAAAGGTAATTCACAGAGGCGTGTGTTTAAAATAAGGGGCTAGTTTATAGGAAAATCCGGAATGTGGGCTGGAACGTGTTCCAGAATTCCACCCTCTTGTCCTGGCTACACAAACAATGTGACCGAGGCCTGCCAAGAGTTGTCGTGTTTAAATAGAGAGAGAGAAGGAAAGTGGCAAGAATTCCCTCAGCACCATAATCCCTGCAGCCCTGCTACTTAGCACTTTTAAGAGAAAGGCGGATACAGGAAACAAGAATAAGACATAGCACACTCCATCTCTTCTCTCCAATAAACACTGCTTAGAATTCCATCTAATCTGGGAGAATAAACACTTCTAAGGCTTTTCTCTGAACATTTGATCTCGGTGACTAGAGCAGTTAATTTTAATTTTTTTTTTTTTTTTAATGCCTTGCTATTTTTCTAACTGAATGCTTGCAGTGTCAGCTTTGCACACTGTGCGCTCCAAGACATAACCTGAAAACCAAATCCTGGGGTTCTTACTCGGCTGAAATCCTACAAACTTTAGCAGGATATTGGCTTTAGGAAAAACTACAGGGCTTGGCAGTGTAGCTGCTGCCGAGTTGACAATTAGAAAGAATTAAAGAGCATACCATTAAGGTGATTACCATTACATAGGGAGATCTTAACCCGAATTCCTCAAAAGACAATTTGAATTGATGGGCTTTTATAAGCACTTAGTCAGAAATGGATACATAATGCACTGGCACAAGAATGTCCATCCCACCTGGAGTTTGGCAGGTATTCCCTGTCTTTTGAGGTAACCAATTTTTTATTATCTATCTGCCTCATTTCCAATTGAAATGAAAATCATGTTTTTACGGTGCCCTTTACAAGGTTTTGTCAGTTGATTTGCTGCCCTTTAGTGTTAGGAAAACCGTGCTTGGGGGGGATGTAGCTGGAATTGGTTTTATGAGCTGTGGCAGTGCACGGCTGAAGCTTTAGGAGGTTTGACATTTTCTTTTTCATCCTCTCCAAAAAGATGCAGAGCACACCACCACTGCCTCCTGTTTTCCCACCTGTGTGGTAGGTTTGCCGCCCACTATGTCCTTCACAAAATTTTTCATTGACTTTTTCCTTTAATAATATCAAGCTCCTCTTCAGACAGGGGTGTACTGAAGGGTCAGAATAACCACGTAGGTAGGAGTTATTAATGCAGAGTCTCTCTTGAGAATGGGCATGGACCTTCAAATCCATATAGGGAACAGCAGGATCTTTTTCTCATCCACGTGTGTCTCAGCTATGTGTGTCTTTAGTCCCGTTTGCAGCCTTCAGGTTGTTTCTGTCTTTGAAAATACTCACCTTTCTACGGGTACTGTTTAATGCAAATACAGGAGTCTGAGGAAATCTGAGTCTGTGGAAGCTTTTACTCTGGATTTATTGTTAGAACAGGTACTTTTGCATTTGTTTTACCTATGGAGTGGGAAAACACATGGTCAGCTTCCCAGAAGTGTTTATTAGACTCAAGCAATTAATACTGTAAACGAGGAGAGGCACTGAGGAAAAGGCAACGGGGATGCTCAGCACTGCACAGCTATTAATCTCCAGGCCAGGTTTTTCAAGGAGCTGAGCACTCAGCAGTTGTTGTCAACTTCCAACTCAACTCCTAAAGGAAATGCCAAAAAAATCAAAACTTCTGCTGGAGGCCTAGTGCTTCAGGAAATCCAGTCATCTGATTTGGAAATGCACGTGGACAGTTGAGTTCTGTTGAATATCTGGGCCCTGACGGCTGTGTTTAAGGCCGGCACATCCTTCTTGGGCAACTGGCATACTAAATATTTTGAAAAGCTGTGCTTTCACTTTATTCTGAAACCAATGTTTAAAACACAAGCCTTGAAAGGTATTTCCTCCTCATTTTGCTCTCTGGGAGACCAAAGTCTCTTATTTATGAACTGAACAGGCAATTACAGCCTGCCATTCCCCACCCAGTTCTCCCAATGCTGACCTGGGGGGTAGGAAGTAGTTTGTTCTTTATGCCCAATCAGTCTTTGGCCTCAGTCCTCAGCTATCAAGAAGCAGTTTTTCTCATGCAATATTGCCAACCAGTAACCAAATTGAAGCAATTAAGAGGCTTTGTGCATGTATCTTGTGGTAGAGACTTCAGATTGTCGAGTGAAAACCTCCAGAGCCCGCTGACAACATTTGGAACTAGTTGATGTCCCTCAAAATAACTTTAGTTTTTGTCAGTTGATGTGTCTTCCCTTTTTAAAACCAAAGCACAGAACAGAGCAGTGCTGTATGTTCACTGTCATAAGCATTTGAAAATTAGTTGCCATTCATAATTTGGTCTCTCTCTGTTATATTTATATACAAATGTTGTTTTAAGGGATCTGGTATTTTTTTCTCCTCAGTTTTGCTGATGTAAATGGAGCAACCCAGATGAATACACGACACAGAACTGAAACCACTAATAGGCTATTGCCTGTATTAGCTTTGAAATGGTTTGGTTTTGCCTCGGAAAAATGTACATTCCAAATGACCAAACCCTCACACATTTGTTAGGAAGAGTCTATGTCATGCCTGTCCTCTGTTGTGAGAGCACTTCATGCTTTCACAAAAGTGATCTAAAAGAATGAGCTATGAAAGCTATGACTGATGCTGAGAAAGGAGAACAAGTTCAACTTGTTCTTAAAAACTCCCCCATTCTTCTGGGATATTAGGACCTTTGCCTAACATATGGGAAGACATATAGCACTGTACGTGCTGCTGTATTACCTAGAGGCAACGGAATGAAAGGATCTCCTATCCCCTCTTCCTCTTAATTTCTTGCATTTTGACACATATTTTTTTTTTCTTTAGAGATTTATATGCACAGTATCACTTACCATTCTGTTGGCAAGAGACTTCCTTCCTATATTTAATCTTCCTTAAAACTGTTCAAATTGTTGTATTAGGCATGCTTGCTACATTTGAGCTGAACGCAAAGAAAAGGGGGCAGCTGCTTTAACAGTTGTCTTTTCTGTTACAGCCTTATCAGAGGAGCTATAAAAATATGGATGTCTCTTCCTGTGTGCATGATTTTATAACCATGAATAAGCTCTGTGCCGAGCCGGCTCCGGAGAAAATGAACATTGCCACCACAGGGCTCAGTGTTGGCAGAATCGTTCGTGCACACACAGGAACACACACGGGAGAGGGAAATGCACCGAGCGAGGCTCTCCATGTGCATAATGTGTCCTTTAGGTGGTGCCATTGTGTCTTTTTTTAAGGTAAGGCAGCTCGCTCCAGAAAGCGCAGGACGCGGTGGAGGAAAGGATGCAGCGCACAATGCATCCCTCTACCCGGAGTGACTCGGAAACATCTGAGAGCACAGAGCCATCCCCACGCACAGGATGTAATGCTGCTAGAGTAAATATAGAGCGGCTGCTGTCAACAATGGGGACAGCAAAAGCTGAAAGGATGGCAACTTGAAACACCCCTTTTAATTTTTTTTTTCCCCCATTTTTTTCTTTTTTTTTTTTCCCCCCCCCCTTTTGGCTTTTAAATGTTAATGTCACCAAAAGTGAGAAAGCGGAGGGAAAAAATAGTTATTAGGAATGGGTGTGGTCCGTGGAGTTTGGATTTAAACTGCCAGGCAATGCTAAACCCATCCAAAAAAATGGAAGGGTTTGGATGTGTCAGTTGGGTTCACGTGGCTCCTGGTTGAGGATGAATCATGAAGAATCTCAGAAATATGCACAGAGAAATGTTTAGGGTGGGTCTTGAAGCAAAAGCGAAATGCAGCTCGTTGCTAAGTGGGCAGGAAATCTTGCCTCATGGGGAAGGACCAGGGAAATGAGGAGTTCAAACCCCTGTTTTCGTGGCCCTGGCTGGCCAGTTTCTGGCTGTGCTTTTTTTTCTTTTTTTTTTTTTAAATACATATTCTAAACGTCTGAGCTTTAGCTTGAAGCCGTGTTCTTGAACTTAGTGCTTTAATGTATTTTAGATGTTTTGAGAATGCTGAATTAAAGGGATCACATGCGTACAAAAGCATTGCTGTTGTTTACATATTGTTTAGATGGTGTTTTCTTAAAAACCAGGGCACCCTCTGTCCCGTGTTTTCTCACTACATACGGGTCAGAAAAGCACAAAAGTACTGTATGTCTGAAACATTTCCAGCAGCTTCCCTGGACCTGCTTCCAAAGCTCATTGAAATCTTGTTAACAGAGCACTCTACCTCCCTCTGATACCTCACACTGCAGAACAGCTTTGAAGGCCTAGACTGAATAATGAAGGAAACAAGGGCATCTGGGGTCCATTATTTACCCCATTTCATAAGGCGCTTCTACAAAGTCTGCTGCCTGCCTTTTCAGATCCATGACAGAAATAAATACAAAGCCTGGAAAGAGCGAGCAAGTCAGAGTTGTCTGCTGCCCTCTCCACTGCCCCCCTCCCCTTTTCTTCCTGTTTCACAGGACACATTTGTTTCATCTCAGCTACATGGAGTTCTCTTTCTGCCCAAGACACTTGTTCTTCCCCCTTCACAGATTGTTTATTCCTCCTTTTTTTTTTTTTTTTTTTTTGGCTTGGGAAGGCATCCCAAACACCTCTGGGTTTTGAAGAAGACCAGTGTGAAGCTGCCCAGGGATTTTTATTTTCACCTTTTCTATTTTCTTCTCAAACTGACAAAGACTCGAAGGCTTGAATTGCGACTGTGGCTACATTAGGAAAACACATGCGGAATGTCAGAAAAGTGATTCCCATCTCAGTGTGTTAATTCACAGGAGGGCATTTTAGAGTAATGGGGGTAATCTGAAATGTTAATGCATCCCAAAGGCCGGAGCTGCTGCAGAGGGAACAAGCTGTGGAAATTTTTGTCAATTCTAGAGCGTCTGAGCATTTTTAAGAGGGTTGGCCCAAAGTGCCTCTACATTTCTTGTGAAAATAAACGCTCTGCAAAGCTGGCTTTCCAGTGCAAACCTTTTGGAATGCTCAGTCAACACCAGAGCACTTTCTCCAGGCACTTAGCACCCCTAGTACAGGTGAAGTATCTGGGTGGCTGCACCATCACAGAGCAACTCTTAAGCTGCAAACAATTAATTTTGCCCCTTTTTTTTTTTCTGTTATTTATTCTCTAACTTGATGATAATTTATCCCAATTAGTTAGTGGCCAGTTTGTAGTTGTCTGTTTGAATATTTGCACCTGTGGCTTCTATCCACAAACTTTCAAGCGTTTATTGAGCGGGTGGCAATTATTTGTGAGCAGAGCTTTGCCCTTGTTAAAGTCCTTTGCAAGAGCTATCACTAAAGCCCCATAGATTTTTAATTTTTTTTTTTTAATCTACCCAGCTAGGACATTGCCTTTATATGTTGCTTCCACTTTGATTTAGCTGAGTTGACAGTTCCAAATTGAGTTAATTTCTTACGTAAATGGGTGTCTGTAATCCATCTGCAGTGGGCTTTCCTCTTGCACAGTTCAAAAAAGCAATAATGTCATTATTGTGTCAAAAGACGGCTAGAACAGGATGAAAAAAGTAGGAGACCTTTGGATAAGTAGTTATTTAGGGAGTTCCTAAAATAATTCTAGTAATAATTTATTTATCCTAAATGAGGTTCAGGTCTAAAGGAAAAGGCTAGACAGAGCACATCCTGAATTTCAGGGCTGCTGCAGCCCCTGCTGTTTATTTGCAGCCATCCAAGCCATTTTCAAAATGAGGTAAGGTTTCTGTTTCAATCTCCCTGCCTATTGTTCGAGGAGTAAATGATCTTGTGTTCTTTAGGCTGGGATCAACTTTGCTGGACTGGATGTGCCTGAAACATCACCCAGAATCAACCTCTGAGTGCAGAGGCTGTCGCTGATCTCTTTTAAGTGCACAAAGCTGCTTCGTGGTTGTATTTATAAAACTAATGGGTGACTTTTTTCCTCTCAGAGAAAATGATAAATCTCAGTGTTCACCAGCATGTGTTTCACGGGCAGTTACCAACATGTGATCATGTGCATATCATCTAAATAAGAGGCAGAAATATCTCCCAGAAGCGGCACGAGTAGCATTTATCTTTCTACCATAATAATCTTGGGTTTAGCCAACAAAGTATCTCACAAGATATTTAGCTGACAGCCCACACCACCAGCCTCTGCTGAATCATTACACATGCCATTCCTTTTTCTTTCTTCTTCTTCTTTTGTTTTTTTTTTTTTTTTTTTTTTTGTTTTTAGGGAGAATGTTTTGCCACTACAGTAGCTGCCAGACAAAATAACGATCTGTCAAAGATAACGAGCAAGAAAGAAAGGCAACCTGAAAATTTTTGTTTAATTCAACCATGACATCTCTTGGTTGGCCCTGAATTGCTGCATAAAGATTTGCCTGTTTTCAGCAACCTACTCCCCACCAGTCACTGGTCCTTTATAACAGCAAGCCCCAAAGAGAACCCCCCAAAAGTATTGCTTTTTGCCACACTGCACGCTATTCTGATGCTTAGTTTTCTTGCACAGGTGAGGAATGGGATGTTTGCTGAACACCTGATTTAATTGAAAGCTTTTGGTTGTACCTTTGCTACTTTTTTTGGAGGTGTTGTGTGAAGTGTGAGGTGGGTTTGGGACACTGTCAGTCTGTTTCTTGCCACAGAATTTAGAAGGGTGCCACAGACTGCAGGGCCAAAAAATGAGCACTTACAAGTCAGTAAGTGCTGACTTGTGCAGGGACTGTAATATCCCACGTTCTGACTGCAGCCTCCTCTCGTATTTGCAGGCAAATTTGTCTCATTTTCCCCATACTTCTTGCTGAGTAGGGAAGGTACATGACAACCAGTGAGCGACCGTAGGGAAAGCTGGTGGAGATGCCAGGCATCCTCAGCTTGGTCAGAACCCCACAGAGAGTCAAATCAAGAAGGTGGTTGCAGTTTAGCTGTAATTATGCTCTTCTTGCTCCTCTGACTCCTCTCCACAGCTCCTGGCGTGCAGCAGTTGTTTGTCAGGCTGAGACTGCGGGGAGGTGGTGAGTACTTTTGCTGTTGTGCCCTTTGAGGATGTCATTGCCTGGTAGCTGCAGTTGCTAGACTTTGAAACCAGCGGGGCAGCCAGCTTGCAGGGGAGCTGAGGGTGTGTGACATCCTGCTGTCTCACTGACCTGGGGTTGCCAGGTGTACCTGTGCTGCAATCTGTATTAGTTTGGATTTCCCTGCAGCTCACAGCCTTGCGCTTCCTTGTGTGGTTCCTCTCGCATTATTCCCCATCCTTTTTCTGCATTTAACCTTTCTCCTTGGATTTCAGTATGATACTTGCTTCTTTCCTCGTATTTGCTGTCGTCCTTCAGGCCTGATGTTCTTTTGTTTCTTTCTTTCTGCTCTACTAATTTTAAATACACCTGGTAGTTTCTGCAGTTAGAGCCTGCTTTTCAGAAAAAAGAGAGTATTGGGCTACTGAGAGTTGTACAGATCTCAGTTATGTCAACAATTTATTCTGAGTAACCATAGGGTGTAAAATGAATAAAGAACAGGTACGGCCCTAAAGTCTGAGGGCAGCTGTCTGTCTTGCTTTGAGGAGCTCAGGTAGGAACAGCAATATTATCAATTGCTGTGGTCAGAGAACAGTGTTAAGGACTCATTTTGTCTAAATCCCTGCTTTGGGAATTAACCTTCCTCGTGGTGTAGCTAAATTGTTCAATCTATGAGTCTTAATTTTCTTCCCTGATAAATGGAAGTAATACCAATTGTTTAGGTATCTCATGGCATGTTGTGAGGACTAATTAGTCCTTGGGAATGAAAAGATGTTGCTCAAACACCCCGGGGACCAAGAGAGGAAACAGTGAAATCGGCTGGATTCATCCCCAAAGTGATGGCTGCATCACATTTACCGTCATGGTTTTCTGTGTCCTTTCACCCTGGGAGACACATGACTTGCCAGCTTGCTTACAAATCTCAGTGCACCCCAGCACAGGTGGATGGGTGAAGGGTGGGGAGAACTGGGGAGCAGCTCTGTGGCATGGGCAGGGGAAGAAAGGAAGAGTTGTCATCTGTCAGCTTAGGAGCACACAGAGTGGTTTGAACAGTTGCACATTCTCCTCCTTTCACAGCACACCTGATTTGGCCCTGCCGTGGTGATACGTGTTTGAAAACCCCACAATTTTACTGGGTCTATTTTTAAACTTTCTCTTGTCCTTCTCCTCCATGATGTGCCTGCCCCTTTCCTTTTATCTCAGCCTTCTGCATCTTTCCTAACCTCATGCACATTACCCAGATCACCATTTCCCTACCCTCTTGCCCACGTTCCTGTTCTTCATTCTCCTTGTAGGATTTCCCCTTTTAAGGTACAGGTTTATCATGTGACTCAAATCATCCTACATGTCCTCATGCCTCCGGCTCCTGTTTTCCTTGCAGAGTTATGTAGTGTGATGCATTCATCATGCACCCCTAATCTGCTGTTTGTCCAGTGGTTCAGGCTTGCCAAGACAGCATCTGATTATTGCAGACTTTGAGATATTGGATGCAGGATTAGCTAGATGGCTGAATGATTAATGAGCCAGGCTCACCACCACATCTTGTTAAGACTGAGTTTATCAAATCCATAAGGGGGTTGTTCAAATTCATTGCTGTGGATCATTTTTCCTTCCATAACAAAGCCCCCACCCTCTCTGCTTGTTGCAAAAATATTTATTAGCTGCTCATATCCTACCTGGTCTCCTGTATCATCTTCATCTGCTTTAATGGCCAATTTCATCACCATGCCTGTCTCCCTCTTGAGTTATTGTGATTTTTTGCTCATCTTTACCATGGAAAGACCTACAACAACTTGCTCTAGTTCTGGTAATTTCTAGTTCTTTTGCAAATCATCTCAGGCCTATTTCTTTGCTTTTCCTCTTGCTGTGGTCTCGCTCTCCTCTCTTCACCTCCTAATACTTGTCATGGCTCGGAGCTGCCTTGTCCCTTCTCTGTAAAATTTCTCATTTTCTCGGTATTGCTTTGGAATCAATACCTTTTCAATTTTTTTCCCCTCCTTTTTCATTAGTCACCAGTAACCTCCCCACGTTTCTTTCTCGGAATTCCTGTGGCATGATCTGCCTTTTATTCCTGCAATAAACTCTTGCTCATGTAAGTGGTTCTAGTAAATGTCATCCCCACGGGCTGCAAAATCCTGATGCAAAGAACTGATTTTGCAACATGTGTGCACATATAAAGTGACTGAGTACACTGTTTGCAGGTCCTGGCCTGTGTAATATTGTTAAATTCATGGGCCTAAGCATGGCCTAGCCCCTGCCCATCAGCCATGATTCCTCTGAGGATTTAGTAATGGTTTGAACTCATCACACGTGAAAGTACCCTTTAGTTCCAAGGTCTTCATCCTGGCTGGTCTGTGCTTGAGGTAACATCTATGTGTGTGAAAGGAGCCATAAACTCAACTGTGTTGCCATCATAAACCTTTTATCTCCCTCGGCGTGTTTATATAAAGACGGTGTGCACAATAAAGAGGGGAGGGAGGACAATTATGGACCAGAAACAGCGACAGCACCGACACTCTGGGGTCAGAGTCCCTGGAAATCCGCGTGGGGATTGCGTAGATGCTCAGCAGCACGAGGGGGGCAGTGCAAAGTAACCAAACGTCATAATGTGAAACAATGCCTGTGTGTGCGAGCTGTGCGGGGTCACAGATAATTGTATTGCTGCAAGCAGCCCTTACCTGCAGTGAATCTGCGGGAATCTCGTGGCCATTAGGAGTTCAGGCAGGTATGTGCAGAGAGCAGGTGTTTTCCTATAGGCACATCTCACATGCAGGCATGTGTTACTAGATGGACCACAGATCTGACATTTTTCTTCGTGAACTTGGGAGAAGAATGAGGTGGAAAAGGGAGGGGGAGCAGAAACCAATCAAAGAAAGCAATACTTTTTATCAATCATATTTGATGCTATTCTTTCTCTCTCTTTCATCACTTTGATCTCTCAAATAAAACTGATACTTTGGCCACTTTCCAAACTCTTAGCTGTGCAGTCTGAGAGGGCTCTGGGTTAGCTGCTGAGGGTATGTGTTTGCAATTATGCATTTGAAAGTATTTTCCCCTCCGCTGAGATAACATTCTTTTTGTGTTACCACACACTTCTGCTGTCTCGTTTTTCTTCTCCCATGGCACTGCAGGCTGAAAGGCCTCACTGCGTTCCCCCTCCTCCCTCGATCTTTGCAACTGATATCTGAATAAAATACTTTACTCTGCTGGTATTTAACCTGCTGAGCCTTTCACTTTCTAGCTGTGAAACACACAAAAAGGGTATCGGGCAGAAACATCCCGGCAGTTTCATTTCTTAATATGCCTCCAAGGTAAGGCAAGAATGAACAGGGTGGGAAAATTTATACTGATGTTGGGGATCTTCAGCGCTTTATTTATGGCTTAACATTCACTGAGAACAGCTTTACACTTAGTTTTCCAATTTCCAATATTTTTCTATATAAGAGAACTAATTTGAAAATTCTTCTTTATCGTTCATCCGGCTGTAATTCAGTGTGAAAAGTTTGTATGAGTGATGATCTGTCTTTTATAGGATAGGTAGATTATAATTTTTTTAGCTGATGAATTTTGGCTTCACAGGAATGAGTATGTGAAATTACATCAATTATTAGCGTGAGAAGATAGGCTTTTGTATTCCCTGACAAATAGCCAAGTTCCTTGAGCTGAATAACAAAAAAATCTGTGTGACCCTATGAGCCCTTCACGCTGCAACCTGTTCTACCACACGTGATTTGTCTGACCTTGGACTTGCTCATTGTGGTCCAAGAAGGAAATACTATTTCTTCAAAAAGCACACTGCACTCGGTATCAACAAGAAACATTCTCCAAGTGTAATTTAAATATCTCCTCTCTGGAGTACAGCACTCAATAGGCTTAAAGTGACTGGGGTCAATAAGAATAGGAACACCACTATCTTGGGTCTGATGTAGCATATCTCATGTTAAGTCTGTGTGAAAATTAAACATGTGGGGTCCAATCCTGTGGTAATCCTTCCCTCCCACTGGCTTAGAAAGTTGGTTGTGTGCACGCTCTCCCTTTCATACACGTGTGTGCTTGCAGCCACACGCACCCACACTCGGGGCTTTAGGAGAGTAGCTGCTGCAGTGAGAGACGTGCCCTGTCTGTTTCTGTCTCCCAAGAAGGAATCCTGTAGGATGGTGCTCAGAGAGCACAGTTCCAGGTGTTTTACACTGAGCATTCTCTGGCTAGGCTAAAGCTGAAACCTTCTGAACATCTCTCTAGTTTTTAATATCAGTCGAGGAAGGTTTTTGCAGGCCTGCAGATACCTGGGACAAGATAGAGATTTCTCCATTCCTTCATTTTGTATATAACTATCTGGGGAGCTTAAAGTACTGGGTGAAATAAAACTACTAGTCCAAATGAATTTCCCACCTAAATATCCCTGATGATAATGGCAATGCATATCCTAACTGAGGGCAGCATTCTATAAAACTAAGACCTAAAGCCAAAACTTTACGCTAGTGATCCCCAAATTTCTTTTACACTCATGATCAACTCAATGTTTTTTGAAGATCCACTTATACTCTTTACATCAAACTTTACATAGAAATCTTAAAAAGGAAAAGTAAATTTCATTGGCTTAGTGCAGGTCTGCAGACCAGCTTGGTGTAAGGATTGTGCAAGTAATTGTCTTCATGACTTGGACCCAAACCCAGTAATTTAGGGTGGAGAAATCCAACTGTAAAATTCTAAATAGATGGCAAAATTAACTCCAAAATATTTGTAGGACATGAAAATGGCGGTTAAGTGAAGTGTAAATGTTTTCTTGGTCATCTTTCATCTGCTACTTTCTCACAAGTCATGACAGGCTTCATTACTACTAACATCTTATGGTTCTTACCCAGCTGAGTAAGACGAACCTCTCTGTAGTTAAAAAACAGAGAACTAAGGATGGGCTGACTGGGTTCTTGGTGCTTGATGTTTGGGAGGTGGACCATGTGTTCAGCAGCCACTGACATTCACAGGAGTGTATCCTCCTTCTGCTGAAGTCCAGCATTGGTTTAATTGCCTTAAGGAAAGCACAAGAGGCTGAGAAGGAATCAACAGTGCTGAGTAGGGGAGGGTTTTGTGGACGACCATCTCTTGGTTTCTGTGTCACTCAGTCTTGGGTGAAAGTGCCATGCTGGATGAATAAATGGCTCTACAAGTACCAGCCATTTTGACCTGTTATTTCACAGGGCTGGTTGGCCAACTCTGCTGAAAGGCCTGGAACTGCATTGCTGTAACTTGGCGTAGTCGCTGACTTAAGGGAATGAGGGGTCTGTCCACTTCCATGACCCTGCAACCCATTTCCTCTTGGCCTCAGCACTGCTGCAGTAGCATTTACAGCATGGCACATGATAAAGGACACGATGCTGGGTATCACTGGGCCTCCCCTCCCCCTGTTCCTGACTAATGTCTTTTCAGTGTGGGAGCAGAATCCTGATACGCGTGACACAAGCAGAGTACGTGGGAATTAGTTCCATTAAAGCCATGCCATATGGCTCGCAGGGTGCTCTGTGATACCACTGTGCTGCTTGACAGTCTTTCCCTATGGATGGGATCAGCGCATATTCCCTGATTTGCACTCTTTTTTTAGCGTATCAAACAGGGACAGACTTTTAATTAAAAATGACATCATCACGCTGCTGCTAGCTCGTTGCAGGCAGTCCACATATTAATGCTGCTTGTTTCAGTTTTCAATGATCCTATTATGAATTGTAACCTCATTACACAAACCTTGCTATACAGTGGAATTTCAAATGGGGTTTTGTGGTTTTTAGAACTTAAACAGCTAGAATAAGCACAAAGGCAGTTGCGGTCAGGCAGCTTCCTCTCTTACCGCAGCAGTTGTGGAGATGCCATTCCAGTGACCACTGTTTCTACAATGAGTCAGTTTCATTTTTAACAATTTGACTCAGTTCTCTTCAAAGGGGGCAGCATGTTATTTCTGCATGATTTTTGTGTGCATGACTCTCCACAGAGGGGTCAGTGCCAACTTGAACCCCTTGGGATCCAGCCTCTCGGAGCAGCCTGGATTCTCCTGGTGGCGGGAGGTGTGCTCCTTAAATGCTGCAGAACTGGGGCTGCTGGCCACACATCTGTTCTGCCAAACATGCCCTGTGTTTTCAGCCATCTGAAAACACCGTGTTAAGCACAGCTCCTTCCACCAGTGAGCCAATAATTGAGGTAAGCAACACTGCAGCCTTTGCAAAAGCTCCTGCAAGGAGACTGAGGTCAAACAGTTGCCTTTCCGAAATGAAAACACAAAATAAAAGTGCATAGATGCTTCAAAAAGCAGGGGAGGAGGAGGATAAATAGGTTAGCCAGTGGCAAGAAGGAGTCCAGTTGTTTCTATGCACAGTGAATTATGAACCTCCAAACCCCTGCAAATGACTCTCAGTCACCTTCTAGAATCAATGATTAAATAAACAGGAATTTATGGAAGTTCAAGCTTTACACAGCATTCAGCTGCAAACTCTTAAAGATCATTCATGTAAATTTTACAAACAAGGAATGCAGCAGTTTTCAATCTTAATGAAATATAAGAATGTCTTTTTCATTCAGTATGACTCACAGTTTCGTTTTGAAGTTTTTGAGCTTCTCCTAAGGTTATGGAGTGGTCAAGCGAAGCGGAACAGGGTTTTTGAAATCAGGAAGCCTGGGCGCTGTTTCATTCAGAAAAAAAAAAGGGGAGAGTGAGAGAGGGAGGGAGGAAAAAAAGCCCTATTCCTGTGTTTGATTGAAAAATAAAACTGCTGCTCTCAGTGAACCTTTGAAGTCCCCCAGCCCAGTAATTGTTTCACGACATTTGCAGCTTGAGGCAGCAAGAATGTTTGTGGTTGTTTTAAAGGCATCTGAGTGTGGATTCCATATGGTTTATTTTTATTTTGTTTTTTTTTTTTCTCTTTTTTTTTTTTCCTCCCCACTCGGAGCCTCAAGTTCTTGCGCATTGCCCTATACCAGGTCCCAGCCTACTCCGTTTCTGCATGAACTGTCTGTGAAAGAGCTGAGTGAAGGCATTGTGGCCCTAAGATTCAAGCGTGCTTAATTCAGAGAAAATCTGTGAATGCCTGTTGAGGCAATAGTTGATTTTAGCCGTGCTTTATCGATCCTATATTTGGAGTGTGGCTTACTAAACACTGTACAGTTTGCTTTCCTAAACAAAAGACCTCTTCATATGGCCAATACTTAGGGCATGATACTCCAAACGCTCACTATAGAGCATAGTGCTGGCTGTCATGCTTTCAATAGGTAGTTTGCAGTAGGCCTGATAGTGAGCCTTTGGAGGCAAATAAAGGGCCTGATTCACCACTGAGTTCCTCTGGTCTCAGAGCAGTGAAACTGTTTTGTTCAGCGGGACAAGCTGAATCAGATCCAAGCGTTCTGAAAATATGTGCTATAGAACCGAGGAAATCTAAAGTCAATTTAAGGCATATAAACTTGGAAGTGTCGAGTGTATTTGCAACTCTCCCTCGCCTCACCCCCCACAAAACACTGTCCATTATATACAATATAATAGGTGACAACATTGATTGTGTGAATCACTGCAGTACAGTCCTGAGCTTGTTTATAAATGACCACTAGCAAGTCATCTGTCTTTACTTTGCAAGACAGAGTGCTGGAGTAAGTTATAACCAGCCGAGTGCAGAGCTTGCAGCCTGGGTTGCAGTTGTCTCTGATAACAGGGGAATTTGCTCATTTATGGTCAGGGAAGTTCTGCTGAAGACCAGCAGTAACCTTTTGGTCTAGTCTGGAACAAATTGTAGCGACAGAGGAATTGAACCTACTCAGTTCTGAAGAGGGAGTCAGACTAGAGGGCACTACAGACTTCATCCAGAGTGGCCCTTCACTTTCTTGGAGAGATGACTTCCAGCTCTTGGAGTCTGATATAATTATCCATGGAGTTACAGTGCTCTCATGGGTGGCACCAGTCCCCAGGGCCCGAGTGCCTTAAATCCCTTTAAAAGGGTTTAACGGGAGAATCCTGCACATGGAGGCTTCATCCATGTTAGTGAGCAGTGCAACATTACAGGAACAGATCTACAGAACCAACCAGCTGGTGCCGAGGTCCAAGCTGTCCACTCTGCAGGCTTTGGACTTGGGACTGGCCACAGGTGGGAATCTCATTTGAGGGCTCAATGACCACTGTTGGCTGGAGAGCATTAGTGCCTTTCCAGTTTTGTTTTGGCTGAAAGGAACCGGGCTCCTGTTCTTAGTCAGACGTGTGATGGGAATCAAAATGTGATTACTGGAGATATTTGAAGGAGGAGGTTCCTTCACAAGCAGGCTTCCAACATGAGCTTGAACACTAAAGCTCTTGAAAAAGCTGATGCATGTGATTTTTACCAGTAACCTTTTAACTGTGTGTTTTCTTTAATGGGGCAACCTGGGTGAATAAAGGATATGCATTTTCTAAGGGAGAAAACGTGTCACAGATCTTGTATTTACCAGGAAACAGCACAGCACCGATCAGTATTTCTGTTCTCTTGTGGTCTCACAATGTTGGAATGGCCCCTGGCATGGTTTGGGCCTGGCCCCTGGCATGGTTTGGGACAACTTGTGCTCTACGTGATTCCCGAGCAAGCCAGAGAGTTACGAAGAGTTAACCAAAGAGACACGAGCATGAAAGTTCCTTGAACAGAAATGTTGTAAGAGCAAGTTAATGTCTAACATGATTCATGTCCTTTATTCGTGGCTACCTCTTAGAGACAGCTCTGCTGTTGTTTTTTGCTTTCACAATGCATACGCTGTGCATTACCTTCATTCTTGTCATGTTGTCCTGTTTAGCGAGGCCCAGTGGTAATTTAGCGAGGCCGACTGGAAATTTAGTGAGGTTTAGTGGAAAATTTAATTAGGAAATAGTGGAAGAGCCTCTTAGAGAGGATCAGGTGCTCCTCAGAATCAGTAGCAATGGCTGGTCTCCAGTGACAAGCCTCCACTATGGTAAGTGGTGCTTGCATGACTTAGGTCAGTGAGCCGATGTGTGAGTGCAACCATGGCACCCGTGGGCCTGAACTGAAAAGAAAGGAAACTTTGAAGGGACAGCTTAAAAAAAAAAAAACCAAACAAAAACGTTCAGAATATCAGTCTTGTCCGTAATATTAACAGGAAGGATATCTGTGCCAAAGAACTTGGTCTTTGAGAAATGGAAGTCAAAAATACTTGTCTGCCATTTTTTATGTGCCAACGCCACAATTCACTGACCTCTTCCAATGCTGCCTTCTGAAACTAAGATCAAATCTGGGCTAAACTCTTGAATTTCTGTGAGCTTAGGGTGCAGCTTACACCGATGAGAGATGTACAAATGAGGCAAGCCCGAGCTACAGTCACCAAAACCTGTGGTGCATTTCCAGCAGCTGGAAATCCTTCCTGAGAAGTACAAATATTTGGAGGGGCAGCCTGGGCTAAAAGCTCCACACCCCACTGCAGAACAGTGGCTGAGGCAGCTTATTCAGACCTCATCCTTTCACCAGTTGTCCTTGCAAGGCTGAAGTTAGACAGACACACAGGGTGAGAAATAGATTAAATTAACAGCCAATTAGGGTCCAAGGCATAATTAACAGGACTAAATCATCATCACAAGGCAAGCACTAAACTTGCAACTCAAATTGCAAAAATGTTTGTCCCAATGGAAAAAGAGTATTTGTAATGCTATTATTTGCTAAATAAGGAATGTTTTGGGAAAGAAAGAGCCCTGTTTCAACAGTTCTCATTTTCTTAATGCCAATCATACACATACTAAAAATTATAAAAATTACAAATTATACTAAAAATTATAAATTGCAGCAGCATTTGCGAGATGGGTTTCCATAAGGGCTGAAGGGAAAAGTCTGGTGAGACCACAAACAGCCATTGTCCCATTGTGATGCTGCTGAAGAGGTACCAGTTCAGTGGGTGGATGAAATCTTGAAAACTAGGTTAGTTCGCTGAAAGTTTTGCTAATTGTAGGGCAACAGTCTCATAATTGTATGTCTGACCTTATGTCTAAAGGAAAACTACACATTTTGTCAAATAGTGTGGTTTGGAAGGGGCCTTAAAGATCTAAAGTTCCACTCCCCCCCGTTGCTGTGGGTAGAGACATCTTCCACTAGACCAGGTTGCTCAAAGCTCATCCAGCTCGGCTTTGGACACTTTCAGGGGCATCCACAACTTCTCCTGGGCAATCTATTCCCATGTCTCCTCACCCTCACTGTTGGGAATTTCTTCTTAGTATGTAACCTAAACCCGCCCTCTCTCAGTTTAAAGCCAGTCCCCCTTGTCCTGTCACTCCATGCCCTTGTAAAAAGTCCCGCTCCAACGCTCCTACAAGTACTGGAAGAGGCTCTGAGGTCTTCCTGGAATCTTCTTTTCTCCAGGCTGGACTGCCCCAACTCTCTCAGCCTGTCTTCGTAGGAGAGGTGCTTCATCCTTCTCATCACCCTCGGGGCCTCCCCTGGACTTGCTCCCACAGGTCCATGTCTTTCTTATGCTGGAGGCCCCAGAGCTGTATCCAGCTGGGGTCCCACGAGAGCAGAGTAGAAAGGAGGTTCCACCTCCCTCGACCTGCTGACCACGTTTTTTTTTGGTGCTGACTTTCTGGGATATTTTACTTTTAGGTTCTGCATGGCTTGGAATTGAGTTAGTTGATAGAGAGCAATGCTTTAGAAAAGATCCCTTGAAGTCACCTCCATTTTAATTGGTGTGGTTTAATTATTTTGCTGTATTTGAGGATAGTCTAACTGCTCTGTAGAGGAGATCTGAAAAAGCTGTGGGGGCTCCACTGTGGTTGGGCAAGCTAGGAAATGTCTTGTAAAAGGCACCCTGTATCTGACAAGACTAGACTACATTTGCCTGGTGTTTTAAATTCCACGAATTTTTGCATGCCTTTGAATTAATGATTCTTCTTTCAACATCAGAGGGGAATAGAGGACATTTTTACTTTTAACAGTTCTGTGCTGTAATAATTATCCTGTTGCTCCAATGACACATTCCTTAGGGTTTTGAAACTGCAAGAGGAAATCCAGCTAAGTGTAGCTTTATACCTTTGGTTCTTTATTTTCTGAAGTTGGGTCAAATCCTGCAGGGTGCTAAGTCTCTAACTCCCATTGGTTGCACCTGAGATTGACAGGGAGTTAAAGAATCTGTTGTTGGAGATCCTTGTGGAGGTTGGTTTGCCACGTGAGCTGCAGAAATGGGTTCCAATGAAGACCTTGGATTAGAGAACCCCTGACTCAAGAATTTTGGTTTTACATCCAAATGTCATAGCTGACTTCTTTCTCTAAAACTGGCCAGGCAGGATGTAAGCATTTTCTTTAGTGTGGGAAAGTTCATTTCAGTTGCAGTTCATCTTTCACAGCGCAAACTCAGTCCTACTGAATGGTGATTTTTCACCCTTCAGAAACCAAGATGGGTCGTTCATGTGAAATATTTTGATGAGCACTTAGATTTAAGGTAACTCTCTTGGATTTCGTGGAGCTCTCCATGGCTCAATCTCTCTGCAGTCAGCATAGCCATGCTATCCTTTGTCTCCAAATCCTCTCACAAAATTTCCCTTTCATTTACAGTTTCAGCATCAGTTTCTCCTAATCTTATTATGAGAGAGCTACAAAACTGACATTTTAGAGACTTGGGGAAAAACATCATGATTTTTTTTTTTCTCATCTGCATGCTGACAGAATAAGTGGGAACTCACATAATTTCATCTGCCTTAAGTCTTCTGTGACATTTTTATACATTCTCTACTTCTCTATTCCAAGTGAAAGCAAAATTTATTAAGAAAATAAATTAAATCCAGTTTCTAATCTAAGTCTGCAAGTCCTTGGAAATTAGGAGTGCTGAACAGGTTGTATAAATAATGTAGATGAGTTACTTATCTAATCTCATTTTGAATTAATTATTTGAAATAGTATTACAACTGCAATATTTAGGCAGATCCATTTTATCCCTTGAAGCTTCCTTATACAAGAAACCTCACCACCATGATTACCCACTGCAGTTTTTGTATTCTGGGGTGCTCACCTGAGCTTCCCCTGCCTCTTTCTCAGTCTTTGGCCATCTCTAGGAGGGCCATAACCTCATGTCCTTGTCTGAGATGGGTTTTACCTCCCTACACCAACTTCTCGGTCTGTTTCTGCACTTGAGAGCTCACGGGGCTATCTGGGGACTCATTTGTTTTGATGTGAAGGGTTTGGGAGGGTGGGAGGCAGCAGGTACTGGCTACCCTTTCCCTGACCTTGATCAATCTGTGTGTGAGCAGCAGGGTCTGGGGCTTCCTGCCCCTGACAGCTGCACCCTGGACAGTAGCAAAAAGAATGATAGAGCTGGAGAAGGCCAGGGAAGGAAGTTTATGCAGCATGGAACAGTCATATCCTGAGGAAATTGAGGGGAATATGTGTGTATAACTATATAGATAAATATAAACTTTTATATTTAAGGAATTAAGAGCACCAAGTAGAAAAAAGAATAGGTCTGATGAGGGGGAAGATGTAAACAACAATGGCAGCAAGCCCAGGGTCACTTTCTGAAGACAAGGAGATGACTGGGAACAGGGAATTGTGAAGAAGTGCATTTTCTATGAATTTTTTTTTAATCTTAAACCAATTTGCAGCCGTAAAGAGAAGTGTACTACTGGCCTGTATTAACACCGGAGTTAAACCAGTTTTGTTTCTTCTCTTCCATACCCTTTTTTGGTGTGGGTGTAATCTCTAACTAAACCCTGAACTCGCAGCTTGGTTCCTTGTGGGGCTCTCTGATCTTCAGCTGGGGCTGAGGTGCCTCCACGTGGGAACCCAGAGGAAGCCAGAGGGCAGAATCCCCGTGGTACAGGTCCACGACTCCCTGTCAGCATCGGCTGCCTGAACTCTTTAACATCCTCCTCGCAAAGTGCAGCATGAGGTCATCTTCAGCTCTCCTTCCTAAATGCACAGCACACACCTGTGCATTGCATTCTGCAGGGATTTATTAATGGCAGAACCATTTGCTGGCACAGCCTTCAGAGCACGTGTGTGGAGCTGCTGCGGGAGGTCACGAGCCCGAACGCGGGGCAGCCGCAGGAGGCATCAGGCAGAAAATGACCCCACGTTTCGTGGCATAAGAAAATGACCCCACATTTTGTGGCATAAGAAAATGACCCCACATTTCGTGGCATAAGAAAATGACCCCACATTTCGTGGCATAAGAGGTCAACTCACGTGCACACAGGGAAAAGAGTGGGATGGAGACTGTCAAGTGGGAAACGTGGGTCCAGACTGTGAACTGAAGGAAGCCATTGCCAGAAGATCTGGTTTGGCCATAATTATTGCAGCTGGGACTTGCAGGTTTCTTGGTTGCCTGCAAAGTTTTGAGTGTCTTGCTTAGGCCCAGGTGCTCTTGGAGGCTTGTGCATGAAGAATCCCCAAGATACTCAGGTTGGTCTGGGATCAGCATTAGGTGGGCTTGCACCCTGACTTTACACACTGACTTTTACTTTTAGCAGTTCTGAGAGAGAAAGGACAAAGCTAAGATCACTGTAATTTGGAGTCAGATCCAGACAGCAGTAGGAGTTTTATTCCTAATTTCAAGGAATTTTTAAATATTGCTCCTCTTGCTATTTTAGAGGGATTTTTCATAATACTTGATCAGGGTTGTTGTCATGTGTGCTGTTGTTTCAGGATGGTGTCACTGCCACTGCTTAGATTTTTATCATTCTTTCTAAATAGCTAGGTGAAACAGGTTGCACTCAGAATTTGGTGGTGGGGAAGCCAAAGAAAATCCCCCAGTCTAAGTACATGGGGAAAAACCTTTTTGATGGTAAGTTTAAGCCTGAACTGATGTGAATCATGAGTAAATGCATTGAAGCCATCAGAGTTCATTCAATGTAAAGCCATGAGGTAGGGTCAGCGTCTCTGCACGTGGCTGTGTACGTGCCAAAAGACAACATGATCTGAGTGTGTCTTGCACTTTTTCAAAAAAAAATTTGAAGCTGTAAAAGTTCTCAGAGAAAACTGCTGAATGAAAATAATTTGAGGAAGGAAATCAGCAGTTATAAATTACAGAGCAATTTACTCCTTCATGGTTCCTTTTCGGTTATAAACACTTTTGACTGTCTGGGGTATTCATTACCAAGGATGCATTTTTCTCTGTCTGATTGGTGGTTCTGAAATTTTAAAAGTGAAATACTACAAGTGGGAAGGCATGGGAAGACAGCAAAATCATTTTTAAGTGTGGAGGAACTGACAAGGTTTTCAATTATTTTGTATCATTTCAGCAGTGTTCTCTCTCTAAGGATGCCTTGGAATTAAAGAAAGGAAATATTTACATTATAATTACATTTCTGTTTATTTAATTGAGTTATTAAGCAGATCTGGCATACACAGGCGACTCCCTTTAGTCCTAATTGTTTCTCCTAATGTCGCAGTTGCAGCATTATTGAAAGAATTCGGCAAAGAAAGGCCTGCCATCGCTGTCAGGATGCAGCAGGAGGGCTGGGGGGGATTTGTTCCATGGGAAAGAGAGGCACTGAAACGGATTGCTCAGCTGCCCCCTCTGAAAGACAGCAAAGCAGTTTCAAAAAATGAGACAGGAGTCTGCAAGGGGGGGGTGGGGAGGGCGGCTTCCATCCGAAAACTCTCCCTAGTTACTAAACAGTTTACATAGGTCTGTGTATGAGGAGATTTTTTCCAATCTTTCCACAAAGCTTTCTAGAATAGTAATTTTTATGTCAGGATATTTATATTAAGAAGCCCACAAAGCCACAGTCAGCTTTCCATACATGTAACTTGCATGGATCCATACAGAAAGTTTCCATCAAAAAAAAAAAGCCCCAGGAGTTGTATTTATTGCTTGGGCTTTAATTTCTGCTTAGTTATTTGTTTGTTTCTCTGTTAGGTTTTCTTTCCTGAAGACCCTTTTCCCATTCAGGAAATCACTGTAAAAATGACTGTAATGATAAAAACCAAAAGGAATGTGCAATTATGGGTGCCAAAGTATCTACACAAGCAGTATTTCACTTTTTAAAACCAAATTTTCTTTGCTTAAATGTGTGTGTGTATATATATATATAAATATATATGGATCTTTCATTTCTTGTATGAATTCTGGGCTGAAGAATTGATGTGCTGCCCCATTCTTCTTATGGCTTAAGATCTCTGAAATATAATGATGCATATCTACTTGTTTGTCTATCTGTGTATTGTATTCAATCAAATCAGTTATCCTGATGCTGATACTAGAGCTTCCCATGGAATATTCAAAGTCATTAAAGGCTTCTGGTTTAATGTTCTTCCCAACTTATCAGAAGGCACTGAAGAATTCTTCTTCATTTTTGTGAAAGTACTCAACTGATGTGATTTACCAAGCAGAAAAAGTGCTTTCGAAAGGTCCTTATTTAGGAGGAAGGTTAAAAAGATTAAAAATCTCAGGGAAGTCTGTATGTAAAGGGTAAGACTTACAAACCCTTCTAAAAATCCTCTAACAGTGGTTGATGTGGGGGATGAGGCAGGAGAGGGATTGGCTCTGAAATATCTCCAGAAAAGTAGATTAAGGATTAAGAAACGGGGAAATTGCAAAACAGAATGGATGGGCATATAAGCATTTTCCAACAGGCAGCTGTGTTATTTTAGAGAAGAAATAAAAAGTTCCTGGTAACTTCTCAGGGTTCACTGAAGATGTGCAGTGAGTCAGGAGGTGCCTTTGCTCCTAAGACAGGAATGTTTCAGGAAGGCACTGATGGAATCTGTTGAGTGTCATTAATGACATGGATTTTTTTATTCTGCTTATGCTTATTCCCATACTGGACCAAGGGTGGGTGAAGTAGGGATCCACAAAGGGGTTGTTGAATAGTTTTCCTGATTCTCAGGCAGGGGGCCAGGAGCTGTAGCCTGCAGAAAGTCTTGGTGGCACCCAGCAGCCACCTCATGGAGTGATGGTGGAGGAGAGAGGATTAGACCCCCCTCTGCTGGAAGTGAACGCCCATTCCAGTCCTCTGAAATCCTCCTCCCAGGTAAAGCACACTCGTGGTATCAGGGGCAAATGCATATCCAATTATACTCTGATGGGAGATGATCCATGCTCCCCCTTGGACACATCCAGGCTGAGGATGGTGCAGCCAGCCCCTCTGCCCATTCCCTCACCTCCCCATTTAGTGCCTGTTGATTAAAATATCTTGGGGGCTGTAATCATAGGGCAGATTAAAACCCATGCATGATTTAAAACCAGCAGCGAAAATCATCACAAGGCCACGTGTTAACTCCGTGAAGTGCAGAACGCTACTCAGACTTGAGGAGAACTTCAGCTTCTCTTTCAGCGAGCCTGAGACCATGGCCCTTCTTAGATCCAAAGAGGGGCCAACAGAGCTTTTTGTCCCAAATACTGCTCCTTCCTCGGCCTCCAGCTCCTATGGCCCGTGAGGGATGCAATAATATGGAGAGGGGATTGCAAACAAGTGCAACTGCATTCTTCTGGGACTGGGCTTTACTCCCTCTTCCTGTCGTGGGGCTGTTCAATTGCTTTAGGGTGAGCACGAGGGACTGGATCTAAGGGTTTCCCATTTATGCAGCTCTGCTGCCACCCAAGCTGACAGCTGCCCGCTTGGCTGGGAGTGTGGCATCCAGTAGTAGGAGAAACTTCTTGTTCCAGCTGGCACTTTCTTATCTAACAGTCAGAGCTTTGTAAGTGTGGACAGCTGCAGTTTCAGAAATTGGCTCTATCTGTATCAATTGGATTTGTGAAGTCAGTGAAAGGGCATGAGGCAGATTCATGGGATTTCCTGTTAGTATTAGCAAATGGAATCTACTGCAGAATTTTTAAAGAATAGGAGACTCAGTCAGTGACGCTTAAATGAGGCCTGTGGTTAGGGAAGGCTACCAAAGAGAAAAACCACTGGTCAGTGAATATGCTGGGCGTGATGGGCATGATTTCCAGAAATCTCGAAACCTCTTGGGACTAAGGCAAGAAATAGCTACAGTGCCTGTCTGTGCTCCCTGGATGGCGAAGGGATCATTAGGAAGCAGGTGGTGCGTTGAGCTGGATGGTCAGCCCGTGATGCAGCAGCATTTCAGGTTTTGAAAAGTATGTGTGAGGAATGGCAGGAATGTGGAGCCTCGTAGGGGTTCGGCAGCGGCTCTGCTGGGACCTGCAAGTTCTCCTCCCACCTCTGCCATTGGTTTGCTGTGTAGCCCAGAGCAAGGCACATACCTTTTCCCTGTCTCTTTCCCAGCCTCCCGTGGGTTTGATGGTGCTGGAAGCGGGAGGAATTTCTGCAAAGGCACGGCGCAGTTATGTAACAGTGCAGAAATAAAAGCCTGTGCTGAACTTCCACTCCCTTTTCTGCCTCTGTGGGATGGGGGAGGGAAGAAATCACTCAAACGTTCCTGTTTACTCCTTAAATATTTCTGTGGGTGCCGCATAGGATTTCCCCAGGCTGTACCAGATGGGCTATGAGGGAAATCATTGACAATGCTCTGGCTTAGCTGGGGGTTTCCTAAGTTTCAAAATTACCAGTTTGCAACACTTTTTCTTATCATACTTGCCTGGCTGGGGCTGAACTGCTGTAAACCCAGCACTGCAACACCCGATGTTATTCATACCAGCACAGGTATTTTCCTCACAATGAATGGGGAGGACGACCAGCTTTTGCATTTGCTATTTATATGTCTGTCTGTGAGCAAGAAAGTTCTTTCAGCCCCTTGAGATATCTGCACCAAAAAAAAAAAAAANGGCATGTACCAAGAAAGTCCTGTGTTAATTTTAGTGGGATGTTTAAAGTGCCTGTTTTTCCTCCCTTCCATTACGCCTAAACCATGGCAGAGGTTCATCATCCCTGTGCAGGACAGCAGATCAGAGGTGCACCTGCACACACGAGCAACAGTTTGGGCAAAGGTGCCCAGCTGTGATGGGCTGTGGCTGAAATGCTGGGGGAGGTTTAGTTCTCCTGGGAACGTGGCACAGGGGGAGAGCCAACAGCATGAGTGGAAGGGTCTCCTCAAACTATGGAGACAGGCTTCTTATAGCTGACATCCCCCAGAGCCCTTGCTTCATAAATTAGAGGTGAGCACAATCATTTGAGGGAAGGAAGATACCAGCTCTGGTCCCATGGGTCCTTCTAAGTTTTATCCCCTGGTTCTGCCCTTTTTTTCCTAAGATTTGAAGCCCCTGAATGTCGGTAAGGGCAAAAGTGTCTTGTAGCTGCAAGCCTGCTGCCAACAGCGATTGCAGAGGGATTTGAAATGTGCCTGATGTAATTCTGCTTCTTTCTGTCTATTGTTCGATCAATTTAACAATTTTGGCACTTCTTCTGAAACCACATTATAGAGAATGGGATTCTGCATGACTTGTTACTTCCTAGCAAGATGACACAACTGCTTCTCTAGGAAGTCACAGCCCATGGTGGATCTGGCAGAACCCTGGCAGACAGCCAGCGTGGCCCCTCTGTCACCTGAGCAGCATGGCTGGGTTTTTTTCCTAAATGCAATGATGTGGTTTGTTTATGCATTGATATTGTAAAAGCCATCAATGGCACAGAGCTGAAAGACAAGTCGGCCTTTTGCTCTTCACACAGCAACAGAAAAGGTACTTTTTAATCACATGATTAAACAGCGCTGAGAGTTTTAAAGGACATTAATCAGCAAAGAGGAAGTCCTATTACCATATGCTTTACTTTTAAGAACTGGATAGTTTCAGAGGACTCTATGTTCCTCTTGTGTGTGCAACTTTAGGATCTGCAAAACGCCAGCTTAGAAAATTGCTGCACAACATTCCCAGGGTTGTAAAACCTGTGGGGCATGGAACCCTGAGCTTCTGCCGTCTGCGTGGTTAAGATTCTTCTCACGAAGGATACGAACCTTTCCTCACAAAAACTGGGATGAAGGTGTCAGCGCATACCTTTAAGCTGGACTGAAACCTTTCAGTCATCAACTGAAGCATAAAATCTTATCAATATCAGCTGGACTTTCTCCATATGGGAGGCCCCTGACACATTTATATTTAGCACCGGTGACATACATGTGATTACCATTTGCATTGCATTTCTTGTGATAATCTAATCATATATAGGATTTTTTCTGACTATTTTTCTGAACCATTGTCTGTACACCACCATTTTTCTCTTCAGAAACTTTCTTTGGCATGGTACCAAGTAGGAGGTTTCCCACTGTTTTGGCTTTCTAGGTTGTGTTGGGAAGAAGTGAATGTACTTTTCTTGCAGCACAGTAGTATCAGGGCTGCAGTGCAGTGGGAAGGCTTCCTAAAAAGAGCAGCCACTTGCTGTCAGACAGAGAGATCTTTATTTTGGAATCATTAAGGCCAGAAGGCAGAAAGAGCAAGAGTCTGTGTGGAGGAAGAGGTAACACACGGTCCTCGTGTCTCCACCTCCGTGCCTTGAAAAAAATGACAGCTGCTTGTGTGGATATTAGACAGAAATTTAAATATGCAGCATATGGAAAAGAAAATAAGTGTTTTATAGCTACATCCATGATGGGCAGGTGGGTAGGAAGGGTTGCTTTGTAGATCACATGTGCTACATACAGCCCAGCACTGCAAAACTTTTATCCTGAACATGCTAAACTTTGGGGCAGGTGCTTTACATGCTTACATTTCTTTCTTTGAAGGTGTGCTAATCTACGTTTAAAAGCATCCTAACCTTATAGCTTCTGATCAGCAGGGCCCTCAGCAGTCCTGGTTCCAGTCAGACTCAGGAGCTAAAGGCACGATTAAAGTTGAGATCAATTGAGTAACTCATAAACTTGAATTTCAGAGCATGTGCAATTGCTCTGTCAGCTCCAGGGCAGGGTGCTGAGCACCCATTGCAATCAAGTTCCTAAAAACTTAGGATACCATTGTTTTCTGTGGGAAAGCACTGGCTCTCCAGAAGATGTTACAGGACCAGCCCAAACTGTTCCTTCAGTCCCAGGAGACAGCTCAGAGGATTGCATGGAATTCATCCTTGCATACAATAATAATTCAAAGTTTTCCCTTTAATGGATAGGTTTTCTTTTTTACCTTGTTTGAAGTTTACCAAAAATAAGAGTTGGCCTGTATTTGTTTGGAAGTTAACACAGGAACAATCTCAGCAGTCAGGTTTGTCTTCTGAAAAAAAGGTGGCTGAAATTTTGTTCGTAACGAAATTCAGGGCACAAGACTTTTTGTATTTCGGGGAGTGAACATCTTGCCTAGATCTAACACCAAATCTTAGGCTCTGCTCTGGCAGAGCATATGCTATTTATTCCTACACATTGTATAATATTGACAGTGGTGCTGGGAGCCTGCCTGGCAGACAGCCAAGTCACAGTTAAGCATCTGATGTTCTTTTATCCAGTAATGGGTGTTTTGGGGGGTTGTTGGGTTTGGGTTTTTGTTTTATTTATTTATTTGTTTGTTTTTTTTTTTTTAAATATGATTAGGGAAGCTCCTCTCTGCTGCTTGCTTCCTCTGCCTGAGTGCAGCCCTTGGCTGTCTCCTGAGCTAAAAGCTGCAGCTAACCAGACCTCTTTTTTTTTTTTTTTCATGTTGAATAGCATGTCTCAACGTTTTCCTCTCAACCATCATGTAGGTCTGGTTGCATTGTTGATTCCCATTACATGTCTGCTGGTATGTAAATTATTTCAATTCCCCCACACCCCGCCCTTCTGTTCTTGTACTTTCAAGGAGTTTAATCCGTGAAGGGGACTACTTCAAAGCTCTCACAAGAAACTAATTTCTTGATGGATAGAAGGGCCAATAAAACAAAATTAGAGTTTTATCTCATTGTCTCTATAGGAATGAAGTATAATAATTATTTCAGGCAAATACATGTTGGAGACAATAATTAAGATCACTATCATGTCTTTAAGGACAAGCAGATTCTAAAATAAGCATTAGTAATGGGATTAAACATTATTGCAGTGCCCCTGATCTCAGCCCTGCCAAAGTGCCTAGCACATCTGAGTGTATGAAGCTTCCTCACTGGGAGAAAAAAAGAACCAAAATATAATTCTGCACTTAACAGGACTTTTTGGCTTGTGTGCTACTTAAGAGCTGAGGCTCCAGTCTGAGGGGAAAAAAAAAAAAAAAAAAAGTCTTGTGTGCCTGAAGGAAGTGGAAATGGGGTGGGATTTGGTATCTGTGTCATCCAGAAAGTCTGCTGGCTAATGGGGTAGGTGTCAGCATTTTTACAGCAAAGTTCCCAGGGAATGCTGCTCTGGAGCAGAACTGCCAGCTTCCTAGCAGGGCCGTGTGCTTTGCCATCTCCTCTGGGATCCATGAATTGGCTGCCCCTGTCTCTAAGTCTCTGAAGGACAGCCACAACAGCAGACCAGGTTAAACACAAGCATCATGTAAAGTATGGCACCTGTAAAATATTTATTCCAACCAGCTGGACCAAGTTTGTGACAAGCTGACCCTCGGTGCAGCAGCTTCCCAAGTAAACTTTGCAGAAGGACTGTTTCTCTTCTCGAAAGATTTGTTTTCTTTCTTCTTTCTTTCTTTCTTTCCTTTTTTCTTTCTCTTAACCTGCCCGTGGCAGTTGTCTGTGCGGGCTCTTTTCTGTTCTGTTCCCTCACACAATTTCCTCCTGCCTGTTCCCAGTGCCATTGCTGCTCTAGTCAGACAGGGGTTTTGGCCTGTTCCTGCATACATTCAATTTTTTTTTTTTTTTTTTTTTTTTTTTTTTTTTTTTTGTGTGTGTAAAAATGTTCAGATTGGCCCTAATTAATTTTAGGCTAATTAGCTGCTCAAAACTGAGAACCCTCCCGTGGAAAGACAACAGACTGTTGTGCTCTGTTAGTGCCTAACACTTGGTACACAAATTTGAACCATCTGGCTCATGGCATTAGCTTTGATTTATGGTAATATGTCTCCACCGTGCCCAACACCTAGGATTTTCATGTGAAATAAGGAAGGATTCCTCAGGCTTGTTTTTCAGCTCTTACTGTAATTTTCTTTCTTTCTAATGGAAGTCAGTCACAGCTATGAGAGCAGGTACCACCTGCCATCTTAAAACCTGGCTTTTATTTTAGTTTAATGTTGTTTTATTTTTTTATTTTTGTTTCAAATAAGAAATTTCCTTGATCATCAACAAACAAACTGTAGGCAACTTTCCTGGCTTGCTGTAAAATATAAAACTCCTGGGGCTGAATTAGTTTCTAAATAGCTTGGGACGAATTAAGTGAAAGCAGCAAATGCAACTTGGTTGCCCGTATCAGCCAACTGATCCCTGCTGTGAGTTTCTTGTTCAGCCAGATCTTCTCACAGGACAGAAATAAAGAACTGCTGCTAACCAGCCTGACCTGCAGTCCAAACGTGCTTTTTCCAAATTGTGTAAAACGAATCCAAGCAGTAGCAGCAAGCAAAGCCCTAATTTCAACACTCACATCAGTCAGCAGAGCCTGCTACCATGTCTAATATGTGCTTGTTTAGAAGACAGGTAGGGCCTAGGGGAAGAACATGGGCTGGACTGACTCATTACAAAACACAACCTTCATTCAGTCCTGTGTAGATCTTTGGAATTAAATGTTAAGAAGGAGGGAAGTTCATTTGGCAGGTCGGAGAAGCCAGTGCGCGGTAGCAGCTGGAGCAGCCCTGCAAAGCCACAAAGCTGGACCTCCTCTGGCTTCATGTCACTGAATTTCCCACTGCACTCTTAGGCTCTGTTCTCTCTCCAAGCTGGTATTTGTTTTGGTTCCTCCTTTTGGTGCTCCTTTCATACCAGCCTGGGGATAACCAGGGTTTAGACTTTCACCAGTCCAATTAATTGCCAAGTAGGGCACCCTGGGACTTGGGCCCAAGAGCAATAATAACAGAAATATTTAGCACCTGCAGCCAGTAACTCTGTCCTCCTTCAAAGTGTGGAGCAAAAGGGGAGTGTGCCAAATCTGTTGTGTCACCAGGATCACTGTTGCCTTTCCAGAGGGGATTCTTCCATTTCTGTACCTATGGGGTAGAGGTAAAGTGGAATGAAAACAACCAAGTATTGTTTTCTTCCAATCTCTCTACCTAACCTGGATAAAAAAAAAACCCTGAGTCAAGCTGTGCAAGAGTTACAGGTCAAAGTTTTTCTGGGACAGTTTTTGATGATGCCAAATTGTACCCCTGTAAGGTAAGTACACAACACAAGAACCCTATAAAGAATTCCCCTTTTCCATCCTATAAAACCCCACACAGTTTAAAAACCTTTTTGGATAATCTGAAAAGTTGTTCTCAAAAGAAGCGCAGAAATACCCTTTTGTTTGTTGGATGACTATTCATGAAGTTATAATTTCTCTTTGGAGCTTTTTAAACTAGCCTGGAGGTTATTTCAGCAAAGGGACGGGTGTGTTCAGCCCCTTTGAGTGGACAAACTGCAAGCAGAGATCAAGGTGCAGCACCTGAGGCTCACAGTTCAGAGGCTGCAGAGTCAGCACCCTGCAGGATTTTATCTGCTGTAATTTACAGATTGCTAATCCTGACTCCTGCTCACTTTGAATGCCTGAATGGGGGAGGACTGGCAGAGCCCAGGGGGCTTTGTGTGCTTATGAATAGTGGCAGGAAAAGATCCCTTCCCGTAGGAGTAACACTCCATTTTCCTCTGCCATCGTCTGCAAGCTAAGAATTGGCTTATTCCTACCTGTGGTTGAGTTGTTAGTACTGCAAGCCCATGTCCATGTGCTGCGTGCCAGCCTGTGAGATGAGGCAGAGAGTTTCAGTCCAGTTCCTGACCAGGACTTCGCTGACTGAAACCCACAACCACTGATTTGTGCTTGTTACCTGTCCTGTTATGAGGCCCAGTGGCTGAATCAGAAGGGGAGAAGGAGCCCTCTCTTCCCTCAAACAGGGGGTGCTGCTAAACAAATCAGTTCATCGTATTGAGCACAGTGGGGTGATTTTTGATATCTAAAAATGTGTAAAATATTTATGGTACAGATAATGAAATTAGATCACCTAGTTTGAGCTTATATAAAAAAAATCATGAATATCACTGAGTCCTCGAGGATAACTCAGGCACATCTTCTGAACAAATATTTTGTCTTGACCTGATGATGGCAACATACAGGAACTTCTGAGTTTACTTCGGAAGCATTTTCCTTAGCTGAAAAAGGAAAAAAAACTTATTTCTGCTTTTGCTCTATCTGGATGTAATTTTCAGTCATTCTGAAGAGCTTCTTTAATAGCTGATTTATTTCCATGTAAATATAATTATGCTCCATAATCAAAGCCTCTATGATATTTCTTTCTGGGACACAGGACCATGCAGATTGAACTCCTTAACACCCCTCTCAGCAAAGGACTTTTTCTAAAGCTTACTGGAGTTTTAGGGACTTCCCACTGATATCAGTGAGTTTTGGACTAGAAAGTGGCCCAAACGGGGCTATATGTGAATGAAGCCTGCAGAGTCAGGGCCCATAAAAGCAGCTGGCATCCTAATCTCTTGGTTTGGTATCAGATCTAAGGGAGCTGTTTCATCAATACAGGCTGATGAGAACTGAAAAGACTTGGTCGTGCCTTTGAACATACTGAGGATTTTGAGAGGACAAAGTAGGGGAAAATAGGGACAGCTGGAATTTGTTTTGTTGTTTTTTTGGTTGGGTTTTTTTTTTTTTTTTAATACAATTTAAGGTTTTTGTTTATTTTTTTTAATAGCGTGAATGTAACGCTCATGAAAACGCTCGCTGTACACTGAGATCTTCTATGAATCAACAAAACATGTACCAGCAGTACAAACTTCACCTTGCCTAAACAATGTACGTCTCAATTCCGACTTGAAAAGACCACCTGTAGGGGAAAAATGTTAGTTCGGTATCCAGGGGCCATTCATTCCTTTGCCACTTTGCTGAGACTGCCAATTAGTGCCAACTTGTGGTGGCAGATTTTGTGATGTAGACACATGTTCTCTGGAAAGTGGGCTGAGATATTCGACTCATTTCACATAGGGCACAAAGAATTATTTGCTCTGTGCTATACAAATGGGAATTGTCCAAAGCTTTCCTCTGTGTTAGCCTCTGTACGCTTACTGAGTGTAAATACAGGGGAAATTGGTGTTATTGCAGGGACAAATTAGCACCAGAACTGAGCTGTATTTTTTTAAATGTGCTGCTAATTGTGCCCAATTTGTGCTGGAGTACTCACTCAAATGCAAAAGCACAAAACCAACCGAACACATTTCAGGGTGCCAAAGAGAGCTTGCACTTTTCTCTTAGCAAATTATCCTTCTAGTTTCACACTGCAGCAAGCGCCAATTGGTCCCACTAAAACCTTTATCTGGAGTAATCAAATTAGCACTGCATGTTAGCAAATTAGGTTGCATTTACAAAGGTTTATATTTGCTGCAGGTTTGGGCATTAAAAGAGAGCATTTTCTAAGTTCTGCTTTAAAATTTCTTATATGAGTGACATCGATTCTGTGACATTTAAAAAGAGGGAGCTGCTAAAATGGAAGAAATGAGGCAAAATATTTGTTTGTGTTTCACTTCCAGAGAAACGTGAATTAGGAATTGCAGAAGTTTCTAAACTTTAAGGTAGAACTGAGAAAGCTGGGAGAGGTTTATTCTTGTTTTCCCAGTAGGTTCATTCTTCCCTGGGGTACACAGAGGGCCAAATAGGTGCCACTGGTTGTACCCAGGGAATTACTGGGGCTGCACGGCTGCTGTGAGGGGCAGTGCAGCATCAGGCACATCACGGAATTCGCTCCTGCCAAAAGGTGTGCCACTGACAGGGTGGGAACTACAAAATGCTCCCAGGATTGCCAACAGGAGAGACGAGAAAAATTGCAGGCTAAATTTCTCCCTGGCAAATATCCACAGAAGTCATCAGCGTTTTATTGGGGCTGAATTTCAGCCACTGAGATTAATTGTTTAATGTTTGTATTATATGAAGATTAACAATGTAATTGTTAAGTACTATTGAGGCTTCTGCTTCCAATATTGTCTTTTGTTTGAAGTTTGTGAAACTTGCCCAAAGCTGGATTACTCTTTATTTTTTACGAGACTGGTTGTGAGAAGGCAGAGAAAAGTAACACAGAAGTGCATCTGACATTAGGCACTATCACCCTCCTGCCTTCAGCTGATCACAGGGGATAACTTTAGGAAATCCTGTGGCAAAAGAAGGCACAGGAGTTCCCCAACCTGTTACCAACGAGGCTACGCCAGAGGCACCACTGTGCTGGGGGTACAAGGCATGGATGACTTCAGGACACAGTGGCCTGTGTCATCATATTTCATTGCTGGCAGGTGCAAGAGTTTATTTGGGCAGAAAATTCTGTAGGATCTGCACAGTCCACATGTAGAGAGTGCAGAGCCTGAGTTTTGCCCCTAATTTTGAGGTCTCGGCCCAGATGGCTCAGTGCCTGAAGAAATGTGTGCATGTGTGATTTCTAGCCAGTGCTGTAAAAGAATAAATCACTTGTAATGGGTTTCTGCAAAGATCTTTGTAACAATCAGGCTGTTGATCTGCTCTTCACAGATCGATATCTCTGGAAAATGCTGCTTTATTGCCTCAGATGCCAATCCAGGATTCAAGAAAGGAGCTGGAGGTGGCAAGAAGGGCAGGGCCAAAGAGTCCTCACAGAGCACCAAGTGAGCATCAATCACAGCCTCCTTATCAGCAACACGATGCCATGAAAGAGCTATTGAGCACAGTAATCGAGAGTAACATCTGAGTCAGGAAGTCTCTGCACCATTAATTTCCAGAAACTGAGAGGAAACCAGGGGGCAAATAAAAAATACCACTTTCTCCATGCCCTGGTTTGGATGCTCCTTGGTCAAGCATCCTCCAGTGACAACTGGATATGGGGCTGCTTATGGCTTTGGTCTGGGGTGGTTATGTTCTTAGGAGATCCTGTCACTATCCTCCTCTGATTACAGCCACAGGAACCAAATCATGAATGTGAAAACATAACATACATGTAAATAAGTCCATGAGCTTTGACGAACAAAATAGACACTTAGTTTGCTAAACTGGATTGGGAATTAAAAAACCCATTTTTTCAAGCAGTCTCTGTAGTTAAGCCCCCTCCCTGAAGTTTATGGAATGAGCCAAGAGAGGGAGGCCATTCTTTCTAACAATGTCTGTTCAGCTACTTTGATGCTAAAAATAAAAAAATGTTTGATAGCTATCCAAGCAAAGAAGGTGAAAACAGTAATTTCCAGCTTTTCTAAAGCTCTTTGGCTATATACATTTGATAAAAGCCCAGCAGATGAAGTCAGAATGTTTTTTTCCTGCTTTTTATGCCTATAAACTCCCTTTCACTTCTCTGAAGCCTGGACAGTTAGGATTGAAAATGTCTGCTCATTAATAAACTTGCAGAGCAACACTACAATTTCAGCAGAGATAATGCATATTCCTGATAGTTACTGGAGTTTATGGTTAGGCTAAATTTATTTTGTAGCTGCCAGAAGAGTGCCTGCCTGAGGACAATAGCTAGAATTCTTTTCTTAGTGTTGCCAGTCACACGTTACCCTTTTAAGATAAGGCTGGGGAATAAATCTCATGGAAGCATTTAGCCATTGATTTATAAAGGTGTTTCTCCTTGGGATCTGCTTTTGCAGCACCAGTGACAGGGTTGAAATGGAACTTGCAACTCTCCCGAGTTGGTGAAGCAACTAAATCAAACGGAACTTTTTTTGTTGTTGGAACTATTTCTTTTGTTAGGCTTTGGGAAAAGGAATTATTTCAAAGAGAAATGCATTTTCAATTTTGTTGAAGAGCAGAATTCTGAAAACTGGGAGCCCTGCATTCAACCACTGTAAGTCCTGTAAAAGAGTTAAAGGTTCTGCTGAGTCTCATCTCATTACCCCCTTAGGGGTGAGACTGCCCAGGAGGTGTCATTTCCAAAGACACACAGTGGTCCTTGGATCCCTGCACCATCTTCCCTGGCCAGGCATGGAGATCACAGTGTGTGAAGATCTGTCCCAGATCTCTGTTCCAAGGACTGTTTCCACAGTGTCTGAAATGTCAGTTTTTCTTTGTGAGTAGAAATCCGTTATTTTCTGTAGTGGAAAAAAAAAAAAAAAACCCAACCCTTCCTGTTTTCCAGGCAGCTCTGTTTTGATAATTTCGACTTCTACCAGTTCCATATACTTTTGCCAATATCATCAATGACACTGATGCTCTGAAAAAGAGACCATGCTGGTGTAACAGGCAGGGTTTGTGATTCCCTTGCTGACAGGCAAGTCTCCAGTCACTCCAGACCAAGGCTTTTCCTGCCAGATGAGTGCTGGCTGCTGCACTGAGCCTGTGATGGGTCGGTGACGATAAATAACTTGTGCTGACTGGGATGGAGGCTATCACATTTGGTTTTCCTCGTTGTTGAGAAAGAGCTTGAACCCGAGTCTCTGGGAGAAAACTGCTGTGTGTTTACTCTGTTACCAAGATCTCTTTTTCAAAATCCGGTGTCGGTAGCAGGAAGTGCAGCCAACACGCTGATTTGTGAGCGCATTTCTCATCTCAAAAAGATTATGTAGGCTCTCTATGGATAATATACTGCACCTCAGGATGAACACTAATAGGGATAAGTATTACAGCATTCCAGGAATGTCTAATCATTGCTGATAAATTTTATTTGCCACTTGTGTGCATTGTTATGACAGATTCCTCCTTAAAGCTGAGGACAGTGGAAGTCTCCACAGGCCAAACTCAAAGCCTTCAGCGTTTTGCTTCACACTTTTGTTACTGGATGTAAAAGTCTTAAAGGGGATGTTCAAACATTAAAGAGGATGAGCAAAGTGTAAATAAAAAGGGGTATTTTGCTAATGAATGAGGAAGGTTGGGATGATCTAGTGAGCATTTTTAAGAAGTTTAAGTGAAAAAGAAGTAGTTTTCAAAAATACAGAAGGGAAGTGGTCTTTTGCCCACCTCACCAAGGTGCTTTGTGTTGATCTTGGGAAGAATTGTCCTCTGTCCATTGACTGTAAAGGAAATATGGGAAGAGGAATCAACATGGGGTAGCGTTAGACACATGGTGTGCTCCTCCCTGCTGGCAACAACAGCTCCTTTTTCAGTCGGAGAAGTTCCTTTTTCACACTGCTCACTTCACTTGCAGTCCAACTGGCTTTTGAAAATGAAATGTAGGTGCCCAAGTTACTCAGATGTCTAAGTTATTATTTGTTCTCTTTACCTTGTCCAAGCCTGTTTTGTTCTGGGGACTCTTGGGAAGCTTGGGGAACTGGTGGGATGAAAACAAGCCACGGCATTAGGGAGATGAAATCTCATTAAGAAAGCAGCTGTGATTCTCTAATCCCTCCCTGTGAGTATTGCTCTGAGCTAGAGCTTGGGCTGAATGAAGCAATGAGGAGGCCACGGACCCAAATTCAGATGAGGAGTTTGAACCCTTCCTTGGTATTGTGTTTTGCTCTCCTAGAAAAAAAAGTGGCTCCTGCAACTTGGGATGTTCAGGTGGGAAGTGTGGATTCAAACCCTCACACAGATAAGGGGCCTGAATATGTGCTGGCCACCTGCTGGATAAATAACACCTTCTCTGGGGGTCATCCAGGTCATCTCCAAAATCTTTTATCATACATGGGCACCCGAGGGAAGAGTGAAAATGTGTTATTTCTATTTTCAGTTTTAAGTTTGTATAAGGGTAGGGTGGGGAGATCCTTTCTCATTTCAATAGCAGGAACGGGAAGAAAATGAGATTTGGATCAAGTTGATTGTTGACTTTTTTTTTTCCCTTCAGGTTTCACTGCCAAAATAGCCCAAATTGTATAAAGAAGGGTTTTTCCCAGTCTTCCATGTGAAAAGTTAGTAGGGTTCACTTCATTGCAATTGGCATCAGTGGAGCCTACTGATGTAGCATTATCTTTGTGAGGTTAATTTTAACAAAAAATCCCAACCAAAACCAACAACAACAACAACAACAAGCTGTTCTGAGACTAATTTAAAGGCACATATTAAACTGTCCCTCGTAATGGGGAAATTACATGGATGGAGAAGTGCTCCAGAGCTCCTGTGCTAACTCAGGTCTGTCGGGGAGACCTCGAGCAGTCTAAGTGTGAGCTCTCAGCCTGTGATAACAAACAAGCCTCACAAAGGAAACCTTGAGAATCACTCTCTGATGATAAATGCAAAATCTTGTTGGTTTGGGAGTGATTAAGCAGAGGTGGTGAGACTTTTGAGAATGTTCCGGAAAAGAATATCATAATATAATCCAGTTTATATTGTGTTGAAACAGAAAGCAAGAGTTGAACTGTTTCCATGATCAGTTCCAAGCACTGTCACAGGTCATGACAGGATGGATCAGTTGATCTCCATTTTCATCATGACAGCATCCTCAGTTTATATTAAATAACAAATTTTGTCAATCTGTTCATATTTTTCAACTGCTTTGTGAAATCCTGATAGCAAATCTGTTCTAAGTCTTCCCTACCACCCCCCTGACCCAGCCTACTCTGCTTATTCAGGAAATGATCTCTAAAGCTTGAACACTATTTACATTATCAAGATTTACTTATCTTTTCTTTTTTTCCATTGAAACGCTAAGCAGCTCTTACATCAATGTAGGTGTGTTTGAGAATTATGAGAGCCTTCAATTCTCATACCAAACTACACCCACACAAGTCAATTCCAGTTCCAATGACTAAAGGTCATGTGAATGGCAAAAAGTAACAGGTAAGAACCTAATTTTGCTATTAAGAGTAACTGAATTTGCAGTTATGGTTTATTAGTGAAGGAATTAATGCCACGAGGAGTAAATCCTTTCCCTGCCTTTTGTTGGTGTTTGTTCCCACTATTCCTGCTATTATTTTTAAAGACAATTCCAATGGAAAAATAGACTTATGATGTGTGAGAACACAGATTTGCCTTCAAACATACCAGTGAGAGACAGTGGTGGGCTAGCTCCTTGCCAAGGGGTAGGTAGCATTCACTACCCAGCTCCTTCTGCAGGCTTTGCTAAAAGCAAATATTTGAGAGCTGGGAACTGTCAGGTTCCCTGAGGCTGATGGCCCCTGTTTGTGCATTATACCTTTCCCAGGGAGTCTTATTCATGTTTCTTAGGTATAACTGAATTCTCACATTAATTTAGTGGTTCTAGTTCTTAGCATGGCCCTTTGTCTTCTTTCAACCAGATCCTCCCTGGGATAGTGGTCTCTTTGATTTGTTCTTCTCCCATGCCATGCCTGGTTTTCATTTGTGCTTCCCACCTGAGCCATTTGTTAATCTACAGCCTCTGAAGACCAAAGTGGTGAAGATTCTGCAGAGACCACGTGCAGTCAGGGTGGTCTCACAAAGGTGTTGCCACCCTCAGAGGCTTTCAGGGGAGGCACAGCGTCGAAGTGATGGGTGATTTCCCTGATTTCAGTCATCCTTCAGTTCTGCCCTCAACCTTACCTTTTGTCAGGATGCAAAAGGTGGCACTAGGCGGGGGCAACATGAAAATATCCTCCAGGAATTCAGTGTTTATGGGGGCTGAGTGTTAAAGGACTTGGCTAATACTGCAAACTACTTCTAGCAGAGTGAGTTTGAAGAATAGGAAGAAAATCCCATGTGTGGGCATACTTCTGCAATAAAACCCTCCCCTCTCCCTGGAATCACCTCTTGACCGGACAGAACCTTTGATTCAGATAATGAAAGACCTGTAAACACTTGAGAAATTTTCTTCTGTTTATCAACAGCCTCGGTTTCTTTGGTGTCTCTCTCTCTTTCTTCTGCTTTTAGCTGTACACTGAAGGGAAGAGTCAGTGGCATTTGGAATGGTGTGATTGATACTGTTCCTGCATTTCCAGCAAAGTGCTATCTGGAACTCCCAGTCACTGGTGCTCCGTTTCCCTTTAAATTACGTCCACCAAATGTCAATTTTCCTTTCTGGAATAAGGTAGGACTTGATGTGAAGAGGAACATATATCATAATCTGGACAAAATGAAGTTATTCTGTGGCTCATCCTTATTATTTGTGGCTGCTACAAAGCTCAAAGGTCAGGGTTTTTTGTTTGTTTTCTTTTCCTGTCACAAACTCACACCGGGTCAAGCTGGGTATTTAGGGTAATTGTGAGCAGGTCAGTGTCATCAAAGCAAATGGACAGAGCTTGTTTGACGAGGCATGTGGTTTTCTCAGTTCCTTCCTGCTCTGTCTGTCCATCTTTTCCAATTTGTGCTGTTGAGACATGTTTAAGGATATTGACATATTGAGTGTATTTAATGCTGTTACAAAAATTGGTGGGATTTTTGCCTAAATCCATTTCTGATTCTATTAAATGCAAAAGGTTATCATGACATTGACAGCAGGGAGGCTGAACAATCGGACTGGCAACATCAGGAAGGTACGTAAAGGACATCAGGATAAACAGGGATGGCAGAGAGAAAGTGGGAAGGAAGGACAGGAAATGGGAAGGAATTCTTCTACCCTGGTTTGGCTGGAGCAAATTTTATAGTGCATTTTGCAGCCAGTGGTGGTTTTAACAAAGGAGCAAACCAAAAGTAAGTGCCACTGTAAGTGCAAGGTTACATAAAGCCACGTGAGCTCACAGTGAGATCTGAATTTAGCCTTACATCTGAATTTGTACCGTGGTTGATTTGTCAGGATCTACGGGATCTCTCTTTGTGTTTAATGGATTTTGGTATCTTTAGTGGCAGAAAACGTTCAGATCCTGTCTGCAACCAACACCCATGAGTATTTTCTGTGTACAACTGTGTCTTGTTATACCTAAACAACATCTTATTTGGAACACTTGGATGCAAAGCTTCCAGCACAGTCCTCAGCCTCCTGTCATGTTTATCTACACTTCCTTGGTGGTCTGGTCTGTGCTGGAGGCATGGAAACCGATAGCTCCCCAAAGGCTGCCAGATCCACTGCCCTGATCTCTGCTGCTGTGGTGCTACCAATAATTGCAGCTCTGTCCTGAGGCCCCAGTGGCTCCAGTGACACGAAGGTGAAGTTGTTGTTTTGAAAGAAAATAAAATTGACTGAAATTTTGGTTGGTGCAGACATACAAAGCTGCCTTCAGTTGGCTCATCAGCAGCACCAGTAAATAATAACATCATTACTACTAACACAAGGCCGGATAATACTTTCCTAGCGAAAAACAGTTCTTCATGCTCCAAAATTAAGTGGTTTAAGCTCCACGATTTTGCTTATATAGGACATCAGGATGAAGGGTCACTCTTCTGGTCTGGGAGTGTTTTTCACCACTTTACCCTTCGTAGACCTGACTGGTTTTGTAGCTCATGTTTTCAGAATATGTGAGAGTCGGGATGTGCGTGGCAAAAGGAGCACCATAGCTGACAATTTTTTGTCAATGTCCTGACAAAAAAATGGAGTGCCAGACCATCCAATTCCAACTTCAGCTGAGGATCTAAGTGATCACCGTGCTAGGAATTTCCCTTCAATGCTCACTAAAATTCTAGATATTAACTCCCCTGGCAAAATTGCCTGATGCTTTCCAGCCACACTCCAGAAAGTCCAGAAATGAGAAGGTCGCCTTTCTTGGGACTCTTCTGGTATCTCAAGGAATGCAGTGATTCAGAAGTTCTGTTTGCTTAATAATTTATAAGACTTCTTACTTTTCCTGTTAGCCTTTAAACAGAGGGAAGAACCATGGCAAAATAATTAAGATTAAAAGGCATGGTTTCCTCTTCAGATGAAAGTAGCACTCACTTTGAAATGCGTGGTGGTGATTTTGATTCATGTCTTAGATGGACCTTTGTCTGCCAGAAGCTGCTACCTTTGCACAGCTCCAGAGAAATTGCTGGAACACACTGTGAGGCCAGGAAGAGAGGAGAGTTCAAAAGTGGACCAAAGGAGAGTGATAAATCTAAAATAAAGCCACTGATCCAGGCAGACTTCCATGTGAGACAGAAGATTTTAATGCTGTTTACTGGTATCATTTTTCAGAGCTCCAGTTAAATGCAAAACAAATCACAGATATGTTAAAATTTTACTGTGTGGGTCAGACTGTTGTTTTCAATGAGCAGTGGTAAAGCCCCTGCTGTGGTTTCAGCATGGTTAAAAGTCCTGTTTTTGCTGTTCACAGTGATTAAAAAAATCGCATGTTTGATATGCTTTCGAGTTATGTGAATGCTTCTGTTTCAAATCATGAATGAGAAAATTGTTAACAATAGGTTAATTTTTTGTTTGTTGCTCAGATGGGACGTTTTAGTCCCTAAAATTGAATGCTAGTGTAAATCACTGTCTCTGCGGCATTGCTGAGTTTGCTTTCAGATGGATTTATGGGAAGGTTTGATTTTCCTTTTCTTTAATCTTATATTGGCTTATAATGGAGCCCACACCAGAGCCTTGTAGTGAACCAGGCAAATATAGCTGTCTTCTAGCTCATGCCTCAGCAGCTGCGAGGTACTGGCACACAGCAGAGGAGCTTTGTGTCTTGGGTTTTTGGATTTCATTCAATCGGTTCCACTTTGCATATTTATTCATAGTAAAGCACCATTAGCTCAAGACTAATAATTGGGATGGCGTGAGGAAAACTGCATAAAGAAATGCAGGCCACTTGGCTCTCCTGAGGCCTGGCTTGGTGAAGATTTGACTGATCCTTTACGTCAGGAGCTCTGTGAAGCCTCTGAATAACATATTAATGCATGTTGCTGCTTTTCTCATCCTCTCATTTAACATATTTCAGTCCAGTTGGGTGTTTCTTGGATTATACTCACATAGCTTAAAACCTAGCCCATAAACTAGGAAGGAAGACGGTTATCTTTTTAAAAAATAACTAGGAAAAAAAAAATCAACATTTCTAAATGCTAGTAAAGAGCAAATCAAATGTCTTCATCAATGCTAAGGATTTAAGCTGGCTGTTTTATACCTGCTATGTATTTATTTGTAAATGAAAACTGAATATACAGCATACATATGGGTTTCATTTTACATAAACCTCCATTCAAGCTGGTTTGGGTTGGTAGGAGCCTTTTTCTTCAGAGATGAGTCACTGCAAGAGCTGGTCCTTCAAAGTTCCTTGTTGAAACAATCTTATCTGTCTATCTTCCTACCAAGCCCTTTGGGCTCTTTGGATGGAGAGCATGCTGCGACAGGAATCTTACAGAGAAAGGAAAAGATTATGGTTCAGGGTTTTTTTGTTTGTTAGTGATCACTTTCTGGCACCTTGAAAGTACTGGTGTATCAGAAACTGATTGGATTAAGAGGATCATGACCGAAATGTCCCAGCAAGGGCCTCTCTCTGGAGGGACATCAAGATGGGGATTCATTCTTACCAAAATTTGCATCTGGATGTCCAGTTGCTAGACCTTGGTTCACTGAACCTCCACCTGAATGGCAGAAAACAATAGCAAAAGAAGCCATCCCAGGAGCCAGCTTTGTTCCAGGGGGCTTCAGGAAGGGGTACAAAGTATTTAAGGATGTAGCTTGTATTCTCTGCCTGCTGAAGCTCAGAACCCTGGGGGTTTTATCAGATGCCATGAGGGCAGACACCCATTTATAGAACCACACTGAAACCGCTGCAGGTCAGAAGATGAAAGAAATGTTGTGAGAGCCACTGACTGATTAAGCAGCCTGTCATCAATAATGGACTTTGAGGAAGTGGGACAGTAAATATGTCTGGGAGAAGGAAAAATTAAGTCAGAACTGAACCTGTACTTCAGACTGAGGTACAGTCATAAAGCAAAGAATACTGTGCTGTACTTCTGGTGTTTTAATTTATGTGTGTAGATAGGAAGAAGTTGCTTCTATTTCCACTTGGAAAATGGACATTAGACTCTTAATGCACTTTCTGAGTTGAAGTCAAATAAGTGAAGAGTGCCAAGCTAGTAACAGTATAAGCAAATAGACCTCTATTACGTCAATTAAGTTGTGGCTATTTATTTTAGAGCTGATTTTGGCTAGTGTATTGTGCTCAATATATTGCATTATGGAACAGCTTGACTGTGCTTTAGATTACTGCTTTGCAGTATGTGGGGAAACTATTAATATATAAATATATTAATATATTAGAAATATAAACCCAAGTGTGGTTCAGTTGCATCCCAGGAAGGTTCCACACTGCAGTACTCCATGGAATGCCAAATGGGTCTGCAGGCAGCACAGCCAAAGCCTTCTGTCCCATGCTAAACCCTCACAGTAAAAGTGAATTTTATGCTGTTGGAAAACACTTTTGAGTGGTGTGGCTTTACAGCAGGTCTGTCAGTGAAATGAGCCACTTTGGCAAAAAGAGTTTTGTGTGAGCACAACCCTATTTTTGTCCCTATGGAAAAACTAAACTAAAAAATGACACCACTAAATGATCAGTACTCCAAGAGCAAAGGCTTCTACAGTTAACCTGGTCTCAGCCAAATCTGCACTGATGTCAAAAATCACAGGGGAATGGACCTGTGGGTACCTTTCAGCAGTTTTCTGGGTTGAGAGATAAGTGAAGCAGAAGATTTCCCACCCAGCCTCATTTAAAGCATGTGGGATATCAGTATCCATATGGAATGCTTCATGATTAATCATCGTGGAGATTTGTCTCTGTGGAAGATGTTTCGTTCAGCCCAGGACTGAAAAACAAAGGATATGTTGCTGCCACACTAATGAAAAACACAGACAATCTGCTGCTCATATGTGCCAATTGTTGCTGCAGCCTTTACATAAATGCACTTAAAGATGAGAAAAATAATTGCAGGCAACCATTCTGCAGAAAGCTCGTAGGAACATGGGCTCTTTAGGGGGACGCTTTCAAGCGCATGAAAAGCCTTTCACAAACTTAATTCTTGTCACTGATCTCTTCTTTGTGCTTGCTGTTGGTGAGTCCATCAGACCACACCACCTCAATCGAGAAAGTGCCAAGCAGAAAGCGAAATTGTAGTCAGGGGGTGGGAAATGTCAAGGGAAGTTTCAAATTTTAGGTGGTTTTGTGTGTAAGACTAGCACAAGCACAAAACCTGACCTGAATCCCAGAGAACCTTTTTGGGATGACCATGACAGGTAAAACTGTGCACATATTGGCAGTCCAGTCAGCTTCTGAAAGTTTTTAAGTAACAGAAGATTGAAAGCACCGCCACTGCAAAATATTTGTATAGAAATGGGCACTTCTATGGGCTGAATAATGTGTTACCTGCGGGTAGATGATACCTTTGAACAGATCTGGTTTTGCTCACCAAGTTTCAAAAGGCATTTTGTAATATTGTTGGTAGTTAGTCAGGCTCTTGCTCAACTGAGGTTCAGATCCTTGCAGTATGAATAGATACTTCTGCAGCCACAATTATCATAAGAATTGTACTGTTCCCTTTCTCCTGCGGTTTCCAGAGGTTTCTCCTCATTTGTTGTCCCAAACTGCGTGGGCTGTGGCCCTGGAGCGTTGGAGACTTGCCACCGTGTCATTCTGCAAGCCCATACTCCACCCATGTGCAGTGCTGGCCCCTCTACTGCAAGAGAAACAAACCCCAGAACTACAAAAGGCCTTGGAAAGGGCAGGAGGAATGACCAAAGGTCTGAGCAAGGAGTGACTGGACCTCCTGGGGTGCTCCAGTTCAGAAAACAAGTGAGCAAGGTGGGATATGATAGAAGTCTACAAACCACTGCTGGTGTGGCCAGGTGGATACCCATTGCCATCTCTTAGAGTGCAAGAAATAAGGGCTGTCAAATGATCTGGGCAGGAATCATGTTCAAAACAAAGAAGAGTAACTTCTAGAAGCAGACTTCCTGCCAACAGACGGTTTGGATGCAAAAAGCTCCTGCGTGGCTCTAAGGGGAGACAAGGCAAATACCTGGAAGGGACAGCTCTGTTGGAGGTTCCTAAGTGGCCACACCAAGCTCAGGAAACATCTGAGCTTAAAATAATTCCAGACTGGGAAAGTGCTCAATGAAAGTGTCCTATATGTTTGCCCCTGTTGTTAACTTAGACAAGAGGTTTGCTTATGGCCGTTGTTGAAGACAGGATGCTGGGCCAGATGTCCTTTCTGCAGCTCTTATATCTGCTACAGATAGGGTTCTGCCAAGATATTTTAACACTTGGTATCTGAGGTGTCAATGGTTTGGGGTTTTTTTCTTACTTGGTCGGTCTTTCAGGTCTCAGGTTCAGTCCAGACATCGTTCAGATCATCTTCCTTGTGGTATCTGGAGAATTAATGCAGTGTTATTGGAACAAGGCTTCTGAAACAAAAATTCAGAGGGCTTCAGTCTATTTTCCACCCTCCAAGTATTACTATGGAAATGACTGCATCTTCCTTTGTTTCCATCTGTTATTTCTGTGGCAGTAAATTCCCAAATACGTTGTAAGGAGCTGTGGACTTGCTGTATTGGCTATTACTCATGCATTGCTCTGCTACTCATCCCCAAACATATCTCTTAGACTATCTTTCTCTGAATGTACAAGCCTCAGGTTCCAAGCCGAATTTCATTTAGTTATTTTATCACAAGTGCTAACCAACAGTTTCGGTTGTTGGTTTTTCTGGGATGTTTTAGCCTTCCACAAAAACCAGAGAACACCACCATTGGGACCCTCACTGGCAAACTTTTGATCCATGATATGTGTGGTACAAGAGCAGCACAAGTCTCTCATCTTTGTCTTTGGTAGAATGCAAGGCAAGTACATAAAATACTTCCTTATTATAATGCTTAGTAGTAAGTGTTGCTATTAAGTCATCAGCTAATTTCTGATTCTGTGAAAGGAGCATGTTTTGGGCAGAAATTTTCCAGGCCTAGGTTGTGTTACAAAGTAAATTGTTTGCTGAATAAAAAGCTTTTAAGCAGACAGACAGCTGAAAGGCCTGAAATTCAACAGTTGCAGTTTGCATAGAAATTGTCTTTATTGTGGAGTTGTCTATAGGTTTTTTGTTTTGGCCTTCATTTTCAGTTGTCTCCTTTGCTTTGCCACAGCCATCTTGTTTAGTCTTTGCCATTAGAAAACAATCAGAAAACCAGTGTTGCCAAGTACAAATGCATCTCATTTTTAAAGCTCAGCTGGTTTTTTTTTTCCTTATATGATGAATTTTACACAGAGGCTGCTGCACGATACCTTTCAAATATGGCCAGCTCTGCCAAATCTAGCGAAAGGAGCATTTTGGCCAGACGTTACTGTTGCTGCCATTGTGAGTTCCACCATTGCCAGACCTTCTGGGCTAAAACACCACAATTTTCTGCCTTCTTGTATAAGGGGCTGACTGGCATAAAAGAGAAACCTTGCATTTGTCTAGGTGCACAGCAGAAAGAAGCAGGTGCACGTGCAACAATGCGGAGACTCTGTAGGAGAGGCTCTGCATCTCTAGGATTTTCAATATTGTCTAAAAAGCCCTCCAGGCAGAGCTGCAAAAGAGCTGCAAACTAGATTGTGATAAGGAGTAGAAGAGATTTAGCAAATTATCAGAGACCAGAAAGGAGAAGTCAACTCCGTGTGAAAAACTCAGCAGGGCTGAGCAGCCAAAGGAAGGTGGAGGTGAGTACCGAGGTGTAAAGACCTGATCGAGAAGGTGTCATTGTCAGCTTGAAGGCCAAAGATTTGGCAGGTGAAAATTAGTAACATTTTTAGGTATCAAGACATGATGCTGGGGCTTAGCCGAGAAAGCTTAGTTGAAATAACTCCTGTCTTAAGGCATCCTATAAAACAGGCTTCTGGAAGGGCTTCTGAAGTTGATTAACTTTGTTCTCCCACCTAGTTTGCTTTTCATGAAAGTTCTGGTTTCACTCAGGGCTGGAAACGAGACTTGTCAGGAAGGCAATGAGAGTTTTGTGGCGCAGGAGGAAAGGCAAGAGCTTGCCAGTGGGAACCTTTGTCTGGGGAGATTTTGTTCAAAAAGTGTGTCCATGCAAATTTGAGCGATGGGCCGGGCAAGTCAAATTCCTCATTCATTTCGTGACACACCGGTGAAGATTTACGTGACAGGACAACCTGGGCATGACACAGGGTGAGATTGCAATCAAACTGCATTGTCACGAGCTGGCTGCGAGACAAGCAGCTCTTCCAACCTTTGTATCCCTGGTTTGACAACAAACTGTGGAGCTTTCAGTTGGCAAGGCAGACCAAAACACGGCATTTCATGTTTTTAACTCTGTGCGTGTCCTTTTTGGGGAGCTCCCTTCTCTTTTCCTGCCTCCTCTCCGGTTCCATGGAGCCAATGTCTTTTAAGCTGGCAAGACATGCTTTTTCTTTATTGCCAAACCGGTGAAAAGTCTTCCAAGGAAAAATATATGGGGGGTTATTTTGGTTTTCAAAGCTTCTCCTAATATTATTTTTTCCTTCTCTACGCATCCTTTGCACTCACAAACAAAACTATTGGATTCAAAAGAAAATGTGCTCAGAAGTCAGAGCCATTTTTGCAGCATTTATAAGTGAAAGTGCAATCCAGCTGTTGGCAAATCATAAGCTCATTGTTTTGGCAACGCTGTTTCATTTACTTTTTTTTTTGTGTGTTATACTAACTTGTTTGCTCAGGTATTGGAATTCAGAGTTTTTCCTTCTTTTTAGAAATTCACACCCTTTCTGGCAAGGTTTGAGCTGTTTTTATTGCTGACAATTATACCTACAGGTAAAATAAATACTTTCCCACGGATGCCCTGGAATCCGGTACGGTTATGAGCTGATGTAGCTGGAAGAGCTGAGTTGTACAACGAGTATTTCTGCTGCTCTGTCTTTTCCTTCTGACACTTCTTAAAGACACAGGGCTTGAATCTGTTCTTGCTCTTGAGTTATTGAAGCAGTTCTTTGTAAAGGTGGCAGGGTCTCCTCCATGCAAAGCTGGGTGGGTGAGAGCAGATTCAAGAGACCTGGAGAAAAAAAATACCTGTGAGGGAAACCTAATGTGTCTTTGCAACACAAATATTGCTGTGGCCTTTGGAGCATGACTGAACAGAGCTCTACACTGTGCACACGAAAGATGGCATTGGAAGGACACTTTGATGTCGCAAAGAAAAGCACGGAAAAGTTAGGAAATGCCCTAATTAAAGCTGCCTGTGTAATTCATTATGATTCATTTTTCAATTACCTGATCACATACTATTTTTTCCGCAGACCCGTCTTACCTCTGCGCACAGGATGTTCAGAGGCCTCTTAATGAGCAGCTATTCAGTAGTTTGTTTCATCCTCATTGTTCCATGTGTGGCCCAAGGCCTTATTTACTGCGTGCTATTAAATCCTGTTCTGAGGGCTAAATCCATAAAAAGGCTTTGGCCTGGTGACCTTGTGCGCTGAAGGATCTGACTCCTTGGCCCCCTGCTGCCTGGTGTTGAGAGGCAGAGTTTATGGCCCAGGTGTGCTGTGGCAGCTGCAGCAGAGCAGGGCCAGCTCTCCAGCCCGGCTCCATGGTGCCATTCTGAGCCACCCCTAGCTCAGGGAACCCCAGGAAGCACGTGCCGTTCTGTGGCTGCCATCTACCCAAAATCCAAATAATCGTCTCCTTTCCCCGCCCAGTTAAACGGGAGTCTAGGATTTCTGACTCATGCATCCTGTTTTCAGCAGTGCCACTTACGTGCTGAAAAAGCCCTGGAAGAGTATTTCACCAAAGCTGTGACCCAATTTTCCTCCCTGTAGAAAGGGAATCATGGCATGGGCCAAACCATGTCACAGAGGTGTTCTCTGGCTCCAGTGTTTACAAGTCCTTTGGAGTCTTAGTTATGGGAAAGACAACGTATCTCTTTTTCATCCAAAACTGAAGGTCAAAGTTGTGGAAATATCCCCTTCTCTCACTGCCTGAATTAGGTTTACGGAAGAACGCTTGGTGATTCATTTTTTTTACACAGGAAAAATGGGCTACTTTCAGTGCTCTTTAAACTGGGATCTTCCAGCTGACCCCAGAAATCCCACCAACATGTTCTGGAGAAGTCCTGAGGGATTTATGGAGAGGTAGTGAAGCAGGCAGTTTTCTTCTCAACTCAGACTGTCAGGATTGTGTCTGTAGCAGAACACAGAGAGCCAGGGATGGTTCTTTGGCCTGGAGATCAAAGGGCATGGCATGACTCAGCTGTGTGGCTGAGCTCAACCTCCTCCTCTCCCAAAAAACCAAGACACCTTGGCTTGGTGGAAACAATTGACCTTTGCTATCTCTCAGATCATGCTGAAGCAAATCAGAGAGAGGAGAAGTTGGCAAGAGCCAAGCCCATGTTCGTGAGCAGGTTAACAATGGTGTGGGCAGCACTGACCAGGCTCATGCTCTGGTCCTTATCATTTATCAATATAGATAAGGTGAGCAGGGTGCTCAGCTTTCCCTGACAACTTGTCACAGGGAATGTGGGGGAATCTTTAGGATCTGGTGCATTTCATGGTTCCACCTCTGGGTGGTTTGGGAGGGTCTGGATTGTGTACATCCAGAGCTAACCAGGAATCCTGTGATGTAATGGCAGCAAAGCCAGCAGTGTTTGGTGGAGTTGTGGCAATGTTGCAACACTAATGTTTTATCCAGGAGAAATTTTGCAACATTAGACTTTGGTAGGTAAATAATTCTCTTTCCAGAATACTGCTGGGCTTTGTATTTCAGAGAGGGAGGGAGGGAGGGTCAGGAAGTAACCACTCGAACGGGAATCTCTTACAGTTTAGGATAACACCCAACCTTGGAATCCCTTCCTGTATGGTTATTTTTCTTGTTTTCTGCTGTTGTTTGGAGGTAGATGTGACAGAAGTGGTCATTTTCTGTATGTGAGAAAAAATGCATCAAGACATTACTGGAGTTTTTCCTTAATGGGGTTTTGATGATGTTTTCAAGGGCAGAGAAACAATTTGCTGCCTATTTCCACCCCGAGGCCCTGCCAGTGTGACCTCATGTTCATTTCCAGCCAAAAGCTGCATTGATTTTCTGCATTGATTTTCCTTCATTTATATTTAATCCGAATTCAAAAACGTGTAAATGATACTTGAATTGTTCCTCCTGTGTTAACATACTGGAAATTTTCATCGCATTGACTGGGAATGTGCTTCCAAGCACATGCACTCACATAGCATGTCAAATAGACCACAGTCAACACATGTAGTAAGAACAGAGCCACGAGAAGCAGGCTGGCTTGTCCAAAAGGAGCATACATTTCTGGAAACAAAACTTTCTTTCACCACTGAGGGCCTGATTGCTCTTCAATTCAATTCCTTGGTGGGCCAACACATGGGAAACAAGCTGTGCAGTGGGGAGCAATGTGTATAACTCTGCAAATGCAGCTAGGCCATCTTGGATATGGCATAATTGATCTCTACAGGAGGATAGATTACCTTTTTTTTTTTCTTTTTTAATCCAACAAGGAAAAAAACTATCCAAAAATCTATCCTAAATAAATCTTCCAGAAAATGGGGCTCAGACCTGTACTCAGCTTGTGTCATTTCTCTCTGTAATCCCTGGTGCTTTGCCTCTGACACCTTCCTTGAGCCTGACCAGGAGCTGGATTTCAGTGTTGCTGGGGCTTCCCTTGCCCCTGTTGTGCAACCACTTGGGGAATCTGATTTTGGGACCTACTTAGATACTTAGTGCTTAGATACTTTCCTGATCTCTGTCCAAAGCCTTCTGGAGCTCTTTGATTTCTATAAATGCGATGATTCAGCCTGGCTGGATCCTTGTCGAAGGCTATGACACAACTTGGGTTAACTTCAGGATCAGCCCTGCTGGCAAAACAGACTTTCTTGTGAGATTTATGGAGCTTCCTGCTTCTCGCTGGGCTGCAAATGGAACAAGAATAGCCTTTCTCAGAGTGTCTTGGCACTGCTCCTTCTAGAGGGAACCCAGAACAGGAGACAATGAGAAATACCAAACTTCCACAGACTTAAAAAAAAACCACCCCCAAAACAAATGCCTTTGCTTTTTTATTGGGTTTGGTGGACTTTTCTTGGGTTGTTAATACTTCAGTCATGCCAGTTCACTCACCATTAACTTTTAGGGAAGTGTATATAGAGAATACATAAAGTTATAACTCTGTGGATGAAATATAATTCAAGTTGACAGGAAAAGGTGATGTTTTGGCACATCAAACTCTTAATGTCAGCAATTATTTTGCTTTTCTTATGGTTTCATTTGCATTGTCACTGTCACTCTTCCTAGCATTGAGTTAAAACCCCTAAAACAGGCAGTCTCTGCACATCTCTCCGAGACAGATGAATGACAATGAACATTAAAGTGACCTGCTGAAGACTGCAAAAGGGGACATAAAGGAGCAGAAAATCAAGGGTTCCTTAATTCTTCTGGATTCCCTAAATCTTCAGGATGAAAATCCATTGAAAAGAAGAGGTTTCTTGATTATGATTTTATTGTTATTGTTATTATTATTATCATTATCATTATCATTAACCTTCATGTAAAATATCTGCATGACTTTTCTCCTGTGAAACATAACTTTTCACGGTTTTGACTATGGGCAACAAAGATTTTTACACTTGAGCTGGAAGCTGGGATGAAATGCATCATAAATAGTTGCAAAATTAATAGGACATTAAAAACATGCTTATTGTAGCTAATCTGAATTTGTTTAAAAATTGACCGTGCCTCCCTCATGTGCACATCATCAAAAAAACCCAGTAGCTAAACAGGTTAATCAAAATCACCTAAGTCCCAAAGTACTCAAGTTTAAAACCTGCTGATACTAAAAATACCCTCTTCATTTCTTCACCTGCTAGAGCAGGCCATGTAAACAAACAGACATTGTCTAATAATAGTTGCAGATGTTCAAAAACAGTGTTTATATTTACAGCCATGAGCCCTGCATTTCTGTTCACAAGCCACGTGCTTTCTTCCCTGACACTTAGCTAAATATATAGATTAAAAAAAAAAATTCTTTCCAAAGATTCTGTGACTCATGCAGAGCTCCAGCTCATTTTAATATAACCCAAGCTCTATCCCTCCTCGTTCTGTAAGATCTTTATAGCTGCAGGTCCATGATTAATGAACATGAATTCATTTAGCTCTCCTTCCTTTTGCTTCATGTACATGTAGACAGATTTGTGTATGTGTTTTTCCTTGCCAGCAAGAGAGATGGTAGCACGTGACTGGGGCCTTTTTGTCTGATTGGCAAGAATTCTTCTCTCCTCCTTCTCTTCTCACTTTTGCGTGTGATTCCTTAATGTGTCAGCCTTCAAATGCAAGTTCGTTAGTTTCTTTTCTTTTCTTTTCTTTTCTTTTCTTTTCTTTTCTTTTCTTTTCTTTTCTTTTCTTTTCTTTTCTTTTCTTTTCTTTTCTTTTCTTTTCTTTTCTTTTCTTTTCTTTTCTTTTCTTTTCTTTTCTTTTCTTTTCTTTTCTTTTTTTTTCTTTTCTTTTCTTTTCTTTTCTTTTCT